>JAQGAV010003427.1:0-12498 GCA_034691345.1 Phasmarhabditis papillosa | reverse complement strand
CGATCCTAATGTAATTTCTGATTCTCATTTTGATAATATTGCACCCATTATGTCCGCTCAAGATAGGTCTACCCAATATTGGGTTAAGTCTCCGACTGCAGTTAGGTCCAACAATATGTTCCCTCTACAACTATGTCTTGGATCTGCCCATCGGTACCGCTGAGATCTGCCTATGTCTTGGATCTGCCCATCGGTACCGCTGAACGAGCTTTCTCAATTCTGTTTCATATAAGAACTGACAGAAGAAACAGACTCACAGAACCCATGATTCAGTACTCGAAGAACTTCAATTCAACTTGAAGTTCAAAGAAGAAGAACACGGAATGACAGTTTATTTTCGATTGCATCTTTTGCAAAGTAGAAGAATCAGAGCTGGTGCAGAGTAGAGAAGTTGCTTCTTAGTTATATAGTTGAATATTCTAGCTGGCTAGAAGCCCGGTATTCCTGAGTGGAGCTGTTTGACAGGTGCATCCATGGCAAAGTAGTAGGTGAATATAACTTTCTAACATTTTCAACGAACGGTGATATGTGGTTAGACCCAGAAGGGAACTGGTTACTTTCGATATTATTGTATCATCTCTTTTAAAGATTGCAGAGTATGCTGCTATTATATTTGTTACTTCTTTGTGTATGTACAGCACTGACAATATACGAGAATCTGTTAACACAAAGTAAGCGTTCAATGCGCGAATTCGTGTTTGGAGTGTTAGCTTATTGCCTCTTGCAGCCGCATTACTTCGATCCCTACTGGTAGATAGTATCTGATTAAGCGCAGTAAGAATTGGGTCATATTACTCTTTTTAACAATAGTAATTAAACATCATATTTTTATATTAAAACTATATTAAGAGAAATACATAATGTAACCAGTTGATTAAAACAAAGTGTCACATTTAAGGTAACACAAACCAATATTGTCAGCTGTAAGAAGCGTTAATTAAATATAAATATAATGGTAGTTTTTATTTTATAAGAATCCCACTATAATAGTAAATATTCTTTCCATTCATTTGTGTGTGGTCTAGTTATTTTTCACCATTTGCCCTGCGTCTCTCACAGCGAGAGACAGAAAATCAATATCTAACAAACACAATAAACAAAACTAATAAAGAAACTATATTCAATGTTTTATTTCTTAATTATAAACAAAATAATCTTAACTTTTAATAATTTATTACTAAATTATAGTTTATTTTCAATTGCTTATTATATCAGTTTATCGTCTATTATTTTAAAAACAACACAATTTACAATTTACCGTTATTAATTCTGTATAGACGTTAGACTTTACTGTTCTACTGTACTATTCTGTATTTTTAACACTAAGACCGAGTTATTTATTAGTGTTTTCATATATAAAACACTTTTCTAACTATAAAAAAGTGTTGAAGTTAAGTTGATTCCTTAGAAAGCTCACGGCGGGTCAACTTAATTTATGCCAGCTTACTTATTGATTTTTGACACTGGAAGCCATTTGTTTGAAAGCTATACTCACAATTGTTGCTTATAAAAGGAAAATTTTTTTATTTTTCATAATATTTAAAATATTCGGTCCAATCACTGGAAACTACTATCCAGTTTTACAACTAAAACTGTTGAAGAAGAAGGAATAAAATATCCAATTGTATTCATAATGTACAGAGCTACGTCTACTATAACAATTCATATACAGCTAACTAAATCCTATTCTTATTCGAAATCAATGAGTATTACTTTAAACTATTAATCCCAACAAATGAATTCTTTCATTTTAGTCACAGTACCACCGAAATGTTAATTCTATCTCGGAGTAAAGTGATGAAAATGACGTTAACACTACGAAAGTTGTGCGCCACTAACCATAACATTCGATGTGATTTGTATGCAGTATTGTATGAGATTTCAATTCCTAACCTAGTTATTCAGATCTTATACCAGTCTCATCAAAACTAGATACTGGGAAGTCGATGATTCTGATTTTATATCATCTTCGATTTTTTTATTTTTATTTCTTTTTCCTTAGGTCTGATTTTTGATTTTCTTTAGTAGACCCTGCGTTAATATCTTTTTAATAATACAATAGATAAGATCCCTGCGTTAATATCTTTTTAATAATACAATAGAAAAGATCCCGCGCTCAAACTATGTAACGAGCCAAAAGTTGTTTAAAATTCAATTAAAAATCACAAATCTTTCCACTATACTTCCGTTAAACTTCCGTAACTTATAGCGAATTACGGAAGTAACTTATTCAAATTTTTACTAAAGACGGAATTACGTAAGTGGAAAACTACTTCCGTCTAAGTGTTCCGTAAGTGGGCCACTTACGGAACACTTACGTAAGTCAACTTTCGTGAATCGGACTTCCGCGCAGCTCTGATGATTACTGCTGTTTAATATCCTTAAGGTATCTTGACTTTTAAAAATAAACAAACTCAGATTTATTTGTAAGGGAAATAACTCTTTAATTAATCTCTGAGAAATAAAAATGCAATATAGAATAGGTTAGGTTGTTAGTAGACGTGCATTACGAAATCCTTGACATTACGAGGTGATGTTCTTAATTCGATCTCCTTCTCCTCCGCGAAAGCAGGTTCTCCTAATGCCTCGATGGTGAACTGCTGAAAATATAAATATAAAACTTAACAGCTTCGTTGAAACACAGAAGTGATTTCAATTTTGTGAAATTAGGCAATTTTCAGTTTTTTTCTCTTTTTAAAATTGTATGTTGCATAAATAGGTTAAAAACACTAGATTACCTTGAGTTCTTCAATATTAAATTGAAGCGCCACTCATAAATATCTGGAGAAGTTGAATCTACATAACTTATGTGCCCTAAATTCGGCGCGAATGCTACGCATGCATTCATCAAAGAAGGGGCCGAAACACCAACGGTCGCCCACTTCCAGGCCCTCAAGCAGCACATTGGGATCGAGTTTATGGTGAATCACTAAAAACAATCCATGTAAATAATATTGGAGTAACTTTGGTAGTTTTTTTTCAAGATTATTTAACAAATCCATATTTAATAAAGTTTATGTCCCAAGACATTTTATCTCAGTAAATTATGATTAGACTCACCACCACCGACTCTAAACGACGGGTAAACAAGGGTCAAATACATTTCGAAACCCTCATTGAAGAGCCCCATGAAAAAAGGAGAGGAAATTATCAGAATCTGAAATGACAAAATAAATCCAGGACATGCGCTTTCTTGTTATTTTGTTGTAGTGAAAGTTTGTTTGCACTCACCTGCGATAATACATAATACCGCACACCATCAATGACTAAAAGTACTATCGGTGAAATCTAACATCTCTTTCCTATAATAAATAACCTTATAAATAAGATAATTGTAACAATTGTTTGAATTTAGTGTTCCCATATATTTTCTCACAGAAGAATAGATCTATCTCTATTATTAATCGTTGTTCTATATAAATGAGTTTTAGCTATGGCACCCACAATGAAATTAAAAGTTTTCTTGAGTAACGATACTTAAAACTTACTTTCTCATTGCCACATCCAAACAACCCTGAATATATGAGTAAGAAAAATCATGATATTAATTATTGTATTATTGTAATTATAAAATATTAGATAAATAAGTCTATCTCAGCAGTGTTAAAAAAGTTATAGGTGTTTTTGTCAGGAGACATATATCAACAAAAATTATCACAATATTAAACGAAAGTCCGGGTTTATCTTGTTACGAAAGAATAGTTGCCTTAGCTATTCCGTAAATATAGAGTATAAGGATTGATTCTAGTATGTTTATTAGAAAGAGAGCGACCGATCTTGTTGGTCACATCTCGATAGTTTTACATGATTTAGGCTGCAGCCCGCATCTTACACAAAATACGTAAGAGATAGTACAACGTAAGAGAGTCTAGAAACTGAAGGTTAACGATTGTTGCTCTAATATTAGCCAATATTGAAGTGATCAGAAACATAAACCGAACATATTACAAAATAGGATAAATAGTTTATTATTGTTAACTCTATTACTGCAGCGACTGGTAATAATAAGATTACCAAAAAATAGATTAGCAGCAGCAACACGTCTACCGCCGACAGAAAAGGTCTGAAGCTTTCAATTTAATATGAACGGTAAAACTCATGCATTATACAGAGTTATATAATATATACACTATAAAGAAAATATAACTTCGAACAATTTTCGAATTCTATATTTGATCCGTACAAAACTGCTACTTTTGATTTGTTGTTGACTGAGGTGGCTTTCGCAGATGAATCAGTATGAAAAATGCTTCTGGGTTACGGTAGGTTTTACAAACTCGAAAATAAAAAGTAATATGTTATAAATGTTGTGAGGATCGTTGTTACAAAGTGAGAGAATGAGCGAAAATTAAATTTAATATGTAATGAGTTTTTCACCCAAATATATAAATGGCGCGCGAAATTCAAATCTATACTTTTTACTATGATTTACTAGACTAGATATCTACGAAGCTAGAGTACGACTCTCAGCTAATAGCAAGGAAGGAAAGAAGATCGACTTTTTTTGTTGACAATATTGATATTTTCAGTTATCCCAACGGTAATATATCAACTTACACACAACACAAAAGACGACGCCATGGGGACCAGACTCGCGGGCCAGGTGCAAGTATCCTATCGCATACCCAAATATTAAAAATAATAAAACGGTTAACAGGAATGTTTAATATTAAATATGTAGATCATTATTAGTACAATCATCTTCGAAATATATAATAGAGCAGTTTCTTGTTGTTTTTTGTTAGTATCGCTGTGCCCCTTGCTCTTCTCAGATTCCGGCTTTCATTTCCATGGACATATTTCAAAGATTCTGAAGATGGAGTCTCTTCTGCTAACCTTAATACACTTGTAGTCATTCTAAGCTTCATCGGGGTGGTTGTCCAAAGAAATCCCTTCTTCTTTTTCACCTTTATGGTTTTGCTCAACCGCTTGCTTGAAGCGCTGATTCCGCGGTGCTGAATGTCCACTGGTGAATCATATACTTCTTTTTCGGTAGTCCTAATCCTCATTTCTAAAGAACATTCGGCACCTAAATGCTCTTGAACTTGATATGAAATTGGAAATTCAAATCATTTTTATTTCTTATTGAAATAGATAGCAATAATCTTCATCAATAATCATGTCTATCACTTGGAGGTTCATTATCTTTTTCTATATTTAATACAGAATAACTACTGTTATTAGTACTATTGATTAATTAAAATAGGGAGTCCTCCTTCAAAAGAGAACTTCCAATTCGGTTGTTATTCGCATGAATTTTTAAGCACCATGTAATAGTTTGTGAAGTCGTTTAACGGAGTGTTTTATATAGGAAAACACTAAAAACCAATTTAATAACAAAACAAAAAATAAATAACGTAAAATATAAATAATGTATAAAATAATACTAAATAAGAGCTGTAATATATAAAACTGTTTAATATTCAACTATACGCGGCCATTCTAGCATTATGCTTTAAGGTATTTGGCCTTTTAAAAATAAACAGACATAAATATCAAGAATCAAATTTAAAATAGGTGTCCTATACAGGATAATACAGAATTAATAACGGTAAATATTTCCTTGGAAAATGATAACTAGATAAATATATATAACACTGTCATTCAGTAATAAATTATTAAAAGCTAAGAATATTCAGTTTATAATTAAGAAATAAAACATTGAATATAATTTCTTTATTAGTTTTGTTTATTGTGTTGTCATTAGATATTGATTTTCTGTCTCTCGCTGTAAGAGACGCAGGGCAAATTGTGAAAAGCAACTAGACCACACACAAATGAATGGAAAGAATATTTTACTAATTATAGTGGATATTTTATGAAATACATTGTATCTCAATCTTTGTAATTAACTATCATTATATTTATATTTAATTAACGCTTCGTACAGCTAATAATAATGATTTGTGTTACCTTAAATATGACACTTTGTTTTAATCAAATCGTTACATTATGTATTTATATTAATATAATTTTAATATTGTTCAATGCCTATTGGAATCCATCAACGAAAGTGAAGCTAGTACTCGACGTCAGTCAATTGTCTTCCAATCTCAAGACCGGCAACTATACAATGTAAAGTTGGGTTCACCTACTTTAGAAGAGATGATCCCGGAGTTGGTTGAGCTATACCGCCTACATAACATGAATTCTTCGGATGCTATTACAAACGTAACCATGTTCGACCTTAGAGGAAGAGCAAGTAGATTCAGCGAAGTCCAACTCCTGCAGGATATCTTATCAGATACTGGATCGGATCCAAAGTTGTTGTCCCCCACTCTAGCAGTCTCTTCTTCGAATGAACTTCATGACCCATTCAGAGGCAAAAGCAGAACTGACCAATTCAACAAACGCCTTCGTCCAAAAAATAATACACACCAAAGACTCCGGACTGCAGGATAGCAGATTTGCAGCATTCGAAAAACATCTGCTAGTTGAGGCAATTTCCCACGAAGAAGGCTCATTTTTCGAAGACCGCTGCAACTGGACTTCCCTCTACAGAAAAGCTGAAATGAGAGATTTCGCGATTTACGTAAATCCACAACACCGATCGACTCCCTACAATCATGGAATGAGACAACATAGGATCAATTCTTCTCTCTTGTATCTTGAAGCGATTGCACATTCTTTGAGAGTGGTCTCCGCTGAATATCATCTGTTTCTCAAGTCTGCAAATCGCAGCGTTACCCAGTTCTTGGGTAGCCCAGAATCAAAACTACTGTCACGACTTCTCGTAATGGACACTTTGTCATCGTGGATCCCATGCCTATGCATTTCTCCACATCCGACGCCACGCATTACGACATGGCCATGAGAATCGACATAATCGATAACCATCCTGTCCTAACTTGGATTTATCTGCATTATTAAATGAAATAAATCACCTTTTGTTACCATACGCAACTTCTCCATGCCCTTACGAAATAAATATTACTTTGTAACTCTTCTGTGACTTACTTTTTTTGGTTTTGGGAACCTACTCCAAATTTGAGTAGACCTTTTATTACGGTTTTTCGGAATAAACTAAGCTCCAAAAAACAACTTGTACTTGTTCAAATTATAAGTGAAAAAATACAACATTTTGGTTTTGGGAGTGTCACGACTTCTCGTAATTTCGAAATATTACATATAATCCACAGCTTTCCATGGGAATTTAGGGAAACATTTAGATTCAATTTATGGATTTCGGCGCTATAAATGTGTGAGAAAAGAAGATTCGGACCGTTTATAAGCCGGAAGCAACGCTCTACACTCATTTGCTTCGAGTGCACCGATCTAGTCACCGCTTATATGTTTTTATTGGTTATTTGATTATATAAAGTTGCTAAACCCAAGAGTGTCTTTTGTATTCGAATATCTGATAATCCTATCTTGAGTGAGAAGACTTAGAAACGGCCACTATATCTTCTGCTCAGAGATAACTACATCCCAAGCTCCAGGAATACTTCGGGGATGAAGATCGAAAGCTAAAGAGTTCCGTTCGAAATGTTTGGAAATCTTCTAAAGCTCACATAAATTCAAAACAGCCAGAATATGGAGCCCCTTATCGGAGAAAAACTTTCGAAACTAATAGGAATTGTTATAGCAATTCCCGTCGGGAGTGCATCGGTTGAAAAAGCCTTCTCTATAGTGAACGACAGAAAGACCACCCAGAAGAGCGCCATGCACACTGAAATACTTGACGCCCTAGTAAGGTAACCAATTCAATAACCCACATATATTATTATTTACAGGGTGTCTATGAATGGCGTTCCTCTTGCTGAGTTAGACGCACTGTCCTTTGCGCTTCATTGGATAAAAAGAAACAAATTCGATTCCCATCGTGGTAGACGTCCCATCACTCTCCACAGCAGCCAACGAGGAAGTTGAGGTTGAAGTTGGCACGAATCGACGGTTGAAATGCTGATCCGATGCACTTTAGCCCACTGGTTCAAATTCCGGACTGTTTGTTATAGAAGCAGATTAGTGCTATTTGTTCCGCTGCGGCTCCTTTTTTAAGAAGGTGTTGGACGAAGGTGCGTGCGGCTCGTTCTTCTGCTATATTCTCAATGCTTATGGCATTTTACAATCACTGTGTCCTTTGACTTGTCTCATTTTGAAGGTGCGGTCATAGAAAAATGAAGTCATTTTCTGTTTCACGCTGCTGGTATCACAACTAGTAGAGTGTCGAGAAGCAATTCTTTTTCAAAAGCCACCCAGGGGGTATGGATTCTAGCTTGTTGTATCAGAAGTAGCTGTGAATTGGTCCTTCAGATGTTCGAGGAAGGATGTGGTTAATGATTTTCTTATGACACTTTAAAGCTTCCAGTCAACAGTTAGATAATTCTGAACGATTCTAGGTAGCAAATCATAATCATAGCCAATTATCGATAGGAGAGATTGCTGTGAAATATAGGTTAAGATGGTCAATGTTTAAAGCCATCATTCTCTTTCCTTCCGATGACAAAAAAACATAAATCGTTGCAGCATTCATCCTCGCATAGATTCTTCAGCCGATATTGGGTTTTTATTTGTCATATCCGGAGGCTATAGACCTTTTATTAAGCCTTATGAGATAATGTCAGAGCTACACTGTGAACGAATTGTTTCAAACATAAATAATTAGGATAGTTTCATAAGAAGTGTTCTATGTAAGAAAACACAAATGTTATAACTTATAAGGGTTAATGTTCTTCGTAAAATTATAACTAATAAAAAGATATATAGTCTGTTTCAATACCCTGACTACATTGCGCTGTACGAGGCGCAGTAGTGTATTGCCTTTAAAAGGTATCTCGCCCGAAGAGGGAAGCGAATTTGAAGGCAAATTTTGCAACATCGCGCCCCTTACGAGGCCGGCGCAATGTAGTCTAGGTATTGAAACGGACTATAGTAATCAATTGAAAATAAACGGTAATTTAGTAATAAATTATTAAAAGTTAAGATTATTTTGTTTATAGATATAGATTAGATGTAGAGATATACTCATTTTGGTAAAATTTTCTAAAATCTCAAAATGTCAGAAACGGATATATATCGCTTATAAGGAAAAATCATGGTACCTTCAAAAGAAGAAGTTGTTTGTCTTATTGTGACAAACAACATTTCGTTCGTTTATAAGTACTTCCAGAAAAAATTCAATCTCGAGAAAATCTACAAAGTTTGGCTCGTGCGATGTTTATTGATTGTGTTTACATACTTAGTGGAGGGATCATACCTGCAACCTGCCTATATGAATATGATGTTTTTCTGTTCACTTTCGAGTGCTGTTTGCTCATCTTCTTCTTCACTTAAACTGGAAGCAACCGCTTTCTGAACATTTCGCAAATCGTCATCGCAATCTTCTGCGATTTAGTGAAGGTCTTCGTCCTCGTCGATATCCAGATTCAGGTCCCTTGTTGAATAGGGAGCTTTGCATGTTTCTGTAGTAAAGATTTATTGATTTTGTGTGTTGTATCAGCTACGTTGATTTACATAGAGTTCCTTCAATGTAAGCATTTTCGATGTAGACTATCGACGTGAGTCGTCTGAATAGAACCTTTCTGCTGTACATCCGGGCTTGAGGTCATTTTTTTCCAGAACAGGGAGAAGGGTGTGGGATAGAAGTTTCAAGTAAAATAACAGAATATTAAAATCATGAACAATAAAAATAACATTCTCCTTGGTAAGCAACAATTGTGAGTATAGCTTTCAAACAAATGGCTTCCAGTGTCAAAAAATCAATAAGTAAGCTGGCATAAATTAAGTTGACCCGCCTTGAGCTTTCTAAGGAATCAACTTAACTTCAACACTTTTTTATAGTTAGAAAAGTGTTTTATATAGGAAAACACTAATAAATAACTCGGTCTTAGTGTTAACAGTACGAAACAGTAAAGTCTAACGTCTATACAGAATTAATAACGGTAAATTTTTCTTTGTAAAATAATAGACGATAAACTGATATAATAAGCAATTGAAAATAAAGTTTAATTCCGTAATAAACTATTAAAAGTTAAGATTATTCCTTTTATAATTAAGAAATAAAACATTCAATATAGTTTCTTTATTAGTTTTGTTTATTTTGTTGTAATTAGATATTGATTTTCTGTCTCTCGCTGTAAGAGACGCAGGGCAAATTGTAACTAGACCACAAATGAATGAATGGAAAGAATATTTTACTCTGTTTATACAGTGTATTTATTTAATTTAGGCATAAAACATAAATATATATAATAATAATTTATTTTTTATATTGTTAAACATTCTTAAATATAACAACACTGTTTCTGCCACCTTAAATGTGACAATTGTTACAATTTCTTACAATTCTTAAATATAAAAATTAGTGGACCTTCATCTGATCCACATGATCTGATGGACAAATCCACAGATACTACTGGTAGGACCTTCATGATTATTCTTTGCTTTGTTATGGATGCATCCACAGATACTACTGGTAGGACCTTCATGATTATTCTTTGCTTTGTTACGGATGCATCCACAGATACTACTGGTAGGACCTTCATGATTATTCTTTGCTTTGTTATGGATGATCACCCGGTTGTGTTTTTTTACCGATGTATGGAAATAGGATTCGAAAAAAAATATGTTGAATCGTATTTCAAACGACGCATTATCGGTCTTGGAACCGACGGAGCAACCGCGATGAAAGAAATAGGGCAAGTAGAGGGTCTAATCGTTAGATTATAAGAATACTCGGACAGAAATCTTATTCATACTCATTGTTCCGTCCATCGATTGGACCTTTCTATCACCAAATGTAACAATTACAAGTTTATTCGTTCTCTAACAGACGATCTAATAAGAAGTGTGCATCATTTATTTTTATTCTTATATTTATTATTGTTCTATTTCTCATGTTAAATGAATTATTTCATTTTGGAGGCAAGTCTCAAACGAAGATAGATAAATTGCGCAACTGCGAGAATTGTGGAATTAAGCAATTTGGAATGGAATTTGGAAGAGGAAACTGTAAAAGCCTCTAAAAAAGCTGTTTTTGGTGAATTTCAACAAGAAAAACACTATGTCAATGGCTCCCATTTCAACAAATTTAGACGTTTGGATGTCCGATGACATTTGTGGTCACGAGGTAGAAGCATCTCTGCTTCTAACTTGCGCTCTTTGGGCTTATTACTTAAGAACTTTTAGTAACTAATTATAGTAACTACCGATCGGGTAATAAAATCAAAGATAAATACTGTTTATGGCTGACCTTACTTTTTACCATCAGACTTAGTAACAATAAAATTGCCTAGATCAGCTGATTATTAAGTTACTTGTTTAACTGTTTAATATATAAAAACATATAAAACTGTTTAATATCCTTAATGTCTCTTGCCTTTTCAAAATAAACAAACTCCGATGTATTTATAATTGAAATAAGCTTCAAATTCTACCGTAGTTATTTTTTGTTGCATGCATTTCTTGTATTCTTGTTAATCTCGCCTAACGAGTTAACATGTTTGTTTGTTGATATAAGCCTAATTGTTGATCAAAACCTCATTCCGTTGCAATAAATCCTAAATTGTGCGGGTTCGTTGTTCTTATTCCTCTATTCCATTAAGTACGCTACTTATGGTTTAGATCTATAACTACTCCTAATACGTGCTATTCTGTGAGTAATCCCTCGCAGTTCAGTACCACTGAACCATCGGACCATTCTTCGTCATTCGTCATTCGGAATTCGTGTCGAAGATTAGTGTCACAATAATTGAGGATTTGGTAAGTTATATTTTTGTAATTTGAAACTGGTTTTTTGAACTTTACGAACCTTCAATGGTGACAGCAATCGGTACCAGACAGTCACCATTATGTTTTCGAGGGCCATTGAAAGCTCGCTGCCTTCACCAAAACAGGGATTTAACACGGTTCCGAAATCGGTTTTCAACTTAGGGTGGGCAAACGGAAAAGTCAATATGACCCGAAGCTAGAAGGCTCAAAGCGCAGGAAATCACAGAATATGTATTTGAGTCTATTTCTCCACCTGTGGAAGAAAGAATAAAAATGAAATTTCAGGCTATCGTTTACGACTCTGCCGATATTGAAATAGATTTACCCAGGAACAGCTTAAATGATTTGAAGGATTTCGAAACTCACTGTCGCGTTTTATGCAATGACGCCGGCCTGTAGGTTTTTTAAAACATTTTTGATTATCATGTAAATATATAATAGGGTATGATGTATGTGGGTTGGTTTGTATGTCCGTCATCATATTGGCTATTTATCGATTATTAATCGATATCGATCGATTATTGATTGATTGAATATTGATTGATATCGATTATTGATTAATTGAATATTGATTGATATCGATTATTGATTAATTTTGGTACGCAGTTGCGTATTTTCGCGCGGCGATGCGAAGAACAACAGTTGCGCGCCGAACATTTGCGCGCCGAACAGTTGCGCGACGAACATTTGCGCGACGAACATTTGCGCGCTCAAAACTTTGCGTTTGGTTTTGAATAATAATCAAGAAAATTAATTCAAAATTCAAGAAAGTATTTTAAATCCTCAAGT
>JAQGAV010003426.1:0-12501 GCA_034691345.1 Phasmarhabditis papillosa | reverse complement strand
AGATTTATAATTATAATATTGTCTAACCTTAAAACAAGCATAAGAAAGGCGCGAACGATGTTACTCTACTGCAATTTTGACTTTTGGATTTGCATAAACTACTCTAACACCTATGATTGAACAAAATGGTATGCAAACTAAGAACAATTGACTATAAAATAATAAGAATTTGTCGTGTTACGCAATTTCAATTATACACATTCGTGATTTCAGTTCTCAACCAATTACAAAGCTAGTGATCAAATGTGAATAATAATCATAGAAAACTTTTTTGTAGATCTTTCGCCAAGTAAAGACAAATTCAAGTGGATGACGAAAAATATTCAACAATTTGCAAGTTTCCAGTTAGCTATTATACAAATTAAGTAAACGTTTTCAAACTTCTCAGCTTAAGAGAAACCGCAGGACTTCCGCTAAGAATTACTGTGTGATATAGTCAAGTTCAGAAGTAAAGAAACTGCATTAAAACAATTGGAGGCCCATTAAGTTACTTCTCTCAGTTTGCTAAATACTCAGCTAACTCATAAAAATCTTTACTATTGAAAAACACTACATGGCATTTCAAAATGGATTACTTTTATGGGAGGAGCAAAAAGAGTTGCAGACAGTTACTGTAAGATTGTCTATAATTAATTGTTGGAATGTTCAGTCCAAAGTTCATGTTTTCCAGTTTTCGCGAAATAATCACTATACTTATGAGCTATTTTGAACCTCTACCCAGATAAGGTACTGGTTTATTTGTCGGAGTTCATCGATCAAAAAAAACTTTGAAATATAGATAGAATGCACCATCCCGGTAGATAAAACTATTATAATTAACAATCTTCACATGTCTGGTAATGAGTTCCTGATATTAAGTTGCAATACGCATGGATTTTTATTAACTAAATGCATAGTATAGTGGATCTAAACAGTTTAGACTAGACTGCAGACGAAAAACCTTGATTACCAAACATCTAGTCCGTTGAACATTTAACAATTTTTATTATTGGCTGTGAGTGAAAATGTCTTCGTTAAGCGGAAAATGAACGCAAAGTAAGTAAGATGAAATCCATATAGGCTAACAACAAGCTTGAAAATCAATTTCGACAATTGAAGCTCAACCTAAAAGGGTGGATTCTCGGCTTCAGTTCCTCAAAGATTCGGATACCACTGCTCTAACCACTAGGCTAATGTACCCGCGAGCTTGTATTTTACAGGTTAACTTACGAGTATGTTTAAAAAGAAATTTTTATTTTGACAAAATGATTCCAGATATACTGTTGTAATGATTGTTAAGCGTAACGACACGTAAGAATTGTATGCCAAAAAAATTACCTCGACACTGTGTCAGACAAAATTTTTATATAATTAACTTGTTTCATTTAATGTTGAAATACCGAAAAAATTATAGCATTTTCGAAAAACGTATTATTACTTCACATTAGTTTAATATGCTTTCGTGCTAAAAGCCTATTATTTTAAGGAGAATTGAGTTTAAAGTATGAAAGAGATGGAGATATTCGTATTTCTGAAAATCGCCACATTGTAGATGGGGTGGATCCCGAATGTGTGCGGTTTAAGATACGTTGCATGCAAAATACCATATAACTGGTATTGTATGTTAATTTGTATTGATGGTTCGGAACTGCTGCTTTTTAAAAATAGAAACTGTGGAGCATCGTGCAGCTATATTTATGTATTATGACACAATATGATTCTTTATTTTTTTACATTACAATATATTTCGTATCATGGTTCTATGCCATTGCAGAAGATGAGTGAGACGTAGTGAATCTCGATGGTCCATATTTTGAAGCCCATTCCTTCAGTCCCAGTAGTCGCGCGCAGGTTTGAATTAAGGCAACGCGGTAATCTCTGACAAATACAAATACTAAGATTGGATCAATGAGAGGTGAGAACACGATCAGAGTGGAATATCCATGTGCAAATTTATCTCCGTTGATTTGTAGGTAGGCCAGAATGTAGCTGATAGTGCATGGTAGAAAATTACAGGTAATTGGTACAAGAGTCTGAAAATAGTTATTATATAGCTAATTAATCTTATTTTGTTATTTGTTGATGTTTTTTCCAGGTCTGGGAATATCACGGGCCCACCCGGTCCGAAAATTCAAAAAGTCGGCCCGCGCAGGGACAATTTATATGAAAAAAATCGATTAATTGTATTGAATATGTTGATAAATAGCATCCAAAAACATCAATATGTAAAGTTTGTTCTATTCTTTATTGTTAATGCATATTCTATGGTTGAAAAGTATTCTACAATACTGAATTATTATAACAGTTAAAATTATACTTTCGTAACAAATTTAATTATTCAGTTATACTATAATATAACAGATAGAATTACTATGTATATGAATTATGTACCTGCAAGCAGAGTAGAATAAAGAGTTTCTTTTGAGCAGCAACTGTTCTTGCCGACATTCCTGTATCTGAGCCGGTTGTGTTGAAGAATTTAACTAGGCTGATAGTGGTGGTAACATAGACAGCGCTAGTCAAACAGAACAAAATAGACCAAACACCAAGATGACCAACTGAACCCCATATAATAGTGTTGTCAGGATACTAAAAAAGTTTGTATAAATAATTTTACTTGATGTGTGTTTTTGAAGTAACGACTATTCAGTTCACATGCTAATGTTTCAAATTTTCTCTATAGAAATGAACATTTGTTCCTTTAATAGTGATTCCTGCAGCACACTTTGGTTTTATGAAATGTCACTAACATATATGGGTCTCGCAAGAAATGCGTGAGTAGTTAGGTCGATGCCGTCGTGATCCTTCAAGGACACATGTTGTGTATATTCGTCAGTCGGATAGAAAAATAACATTAAATGACCGAAAAAGAATAACAGGCTCAACACATAGAACACACTAATGGCTGCACCCTTCAGAGGTTCTTGAAACCATGGCATGAGATTTTTACTAAACATTTAAAATAAATAACGACTTAGTACTCATTGAAGAAAATTTCAAGCAACAAAGATTATCAAAATATCTGTTTGACATTTTTAAAACTAAATTAAACTTTAGTATTCCTATCTATTGTTTGTAACTCACTTGCAAATAGCAGCATATCTATAAACGAAAGAGTATGCCAGAATGATTGCAACTCCCCAAAGTAGCGCACCGCTTATGGCAAGCGCTACAAAACTCCAAAAACGTGGAAAATAATCTACCGATGCATAGACGAACCATCCGTTTTCATTTGTTTGAAAGACCTGTAAAACATAATGCGATAGAGTTTCCAATAGTTTTGAAGCATTCCAACCACAATGCTTAATCCACATGTTGACATGCAAATTAAGAAATGAGATTCATTGCCACGAAAACTGTTATTACGATATTATTCAGATGTAGCATACCGGTAGCACCATAAGAAGTACAGCAGCATACAGAATTTCAACAAAGACAAGGGTGAGAAGAAGATATTTGTATGTGCCAATTGTATTGCTTGATCTGAAAACTTTCTAGTTATTACTTGTAAGTTTGAGTTCCAATAGTTCTTTATTCACAACTGAGTACGTTTTTCTACAATTTGGTCCAGTTTTACAACTTTTGGCCAAACAAGCGGTGGACTACTGCTATGTATTAGCGGAGGTGAATGCTATCCTTCCCAAATCACTTACAATTCCCTGAGCTCGACCATTTTGGCTCAAATCCCGCTCCCCCGAAACCCGAAAGAATTTTCCTTGATCCCGTGGTGTGGTGACCCAGGGATGCGAAGCTTCGCCTCATAAGCTAGAGGTCGAGGGTTCGAATCTCCCCAAAGAAAAAATTCTTGCAACTTCTATTTGTTGTGATTCGGCGCCTCCAAACCCAGGGTGCTACTCGTTCTTTTGTCTCACTCTTGTTTCCAAAAATATGTAATCGCGTGTTTAGTGAAAACAAAATAAAAACATCCCGGAGTGCTGCCTTCCCACCAACGGTAATTAATCACTTCATTTAAGAGCAGTATCATATTGCGCTCACCATATAAGATAACGTGATTATTACTTTTTTTACTCAGGTTTTAGTTTTCAAGAACAATTTGTGAATTTGCTTACCTGAACAAAATCAAAGGGCAGAGAATGACGTTGAGAAAAATGGAGATGGAATTACCATAAATGTCAATCTCTTTCAGTAGCGTCTTCATTGATTCTTTGGTCAAGCTGCAAACTCAGCTTAATCGTTGAAATCATTTTTTAAAGTATGTGAATTGAACCTAACAATTAACTGAATTAGAGGGGTAATTAGGAGAACGGATTCGTTGATGTAGGTATTTATAATTACAAATTAAACTAATTGTTTTGTGCATTGAAACTCTGCTCAAGCGAACCTTCAATTAAAAGCAATTAATCAATTCGGATTAAATACATGATGATGATGCAAATGCAAGTTACTATGTATGCTTAATCATAAAATCATTTGAGCTTTGGCTAAAAGATAAGCTTGATAGTTCTTCAATCTTATTAATGAAAACAAACAATATAATTTTGCCGGTATGTGTTTATGTAAGTACTAGTTTGAATCAATAGCTAGGTTTCCAGCGCAATATTCTGGGAAGCAATGAAAGAAAAATCGGTGGATCATTTCTTTAAGAGTACATTTTATTCAACGTAATACGGTTTCTCTCCTGTGTATGAAACAGACACTACTAATAATTAAGTATATACTACAAATGTTGAACCAACTTGTCCAAACCAATTCAGAATGAAATGGATGGCTGGGTTCATATTAAACATTTGATGAAGCAAACGTATCAACCAGTAAACTGAGAGTAACACGATCTAAATCCTAGAAACAATTAATCATTATTAATATTGAAAATTTAATTCATTGTTGGTGGTCTTTATTGAAAGATCGCTAAATAAGTTCATCATAACCTAATTGTAATTATAAGTGATATAAATTAATTGTCACTAAACTTGCTCATCGTGAGTTCACTACAAGAAATAACAAATGAGTTGGTTTTCTGCTCTATTAATAAATAATCAATCATTCACTCAAAAGGATCATTCGTTTGTAATACGATTTAAAATTGTTTTAAAGTATAAACGAAACCTTGAAGTAAGAAAAGGTGAGCTGTGATTTCACCTGTGTAGTTTTCAATTAATTCAAAATTAAGAATTTTGCTCGTTGGTTAAAGAAGTTTTTTGCTTGAAAAGAATCATAACGCTTAATTTTCACACGAAACTTCTGAGAATTTATAAGAAACTGGTCATGTTCCCGGACTTTTTATCTTTTCTGAGATTCTTTGAGCAACGCGGAACTCCTAGTGTAATAAATTCTTTTCTATAGGCTCCGCTACCCTTATATCCTGCCTCAGAACGTCAAAGTTCAACGTGACATTTATCTTCAGATGATCACTCGTTACCTGGAATTGTCAATGTACTTCTCATGAAATGCATTTTTGTTAATGTCAAATACTAATATCTAATTCAGGCAGTCTTTTTGTTATTTGTTTTTCATTTTTATATAAATGCCGTGGCGCTAAAAAGTAACCTCGTGAGATCCCATGTTACCTCAGTGGGATTTCTTTAATGTCGGACCACCCTGGAGAATACAAGAACGGATTAATTGAGAACAAGGATTATCCCACTTCTGTTGTTTAGGAAATCTGATAATATTGTTAGTACGAAATGCAATTATAAAATGTGGCCCAAAGATCAGTTTTTTTATACAGAGAACTGTAGGTTGCTGTATAAAGAGTATCAGCATAGATTATATAATTTTATGTTATAGTTGAACTTTTTTGCCCTATATACTTCACAACTGTGTAAATCAGAATATATTTTACTTCACTTGCATACTGAAGATGTGAACTTTTGTAAAATCGGGGGGCTATCCTAAACCCTAAATGTTTCGGTAATGTGTTTATCATAAGAATACGGATAGGCATACTTTGTAGATTCCCAGACTTGTTAACTATAGTAGCCAGACAAATGTGCAAGGAAACAATAAAATCATACTCGGTATTCACAAAAATGTGTTCTCTTGTAAATAATAATTGAATTGATGACATCATTAGGACTACTATTAACTTATGCGGTGGGTTAAAGACGACAAGGCGAAACTAGCCGATTTGAGATTATTGGAATATTTTAATTTTACTCAGAACAACTGTAGCTTCCATGAGTGTATAATGAAATTATGCTGTGTATATTTTATATATTTCAAAAAAAGATATCTAAAATAGTTGTCTGTGGACCAATGCTAAGCGAATACTTCTTCTTTGATTTAGTGTTGGTACACTAATGATTATGGTTGGATCTACACTTCTTGAACTACGTCGTTCATTTCCTACGATATAACGTTTCTAGTTGTTCTTATGATTGCAACAACTTCTGTCTTACTATCCACAACCCTAGCATTTTCATTTATTTTTAGATATGCAGCATTATGCGAGTAAGTTGACAGTGTGTTGCACGTCATCATTTGGTTTATCGGTCCTTTCGAGTAGCGGCAAAGCTCTCTATCGAACAGCTCAAAAGTTTAACTATTCAATAATCCACAAGAAAATGTTATCTCTTACAGAACAATTAACCAAACTTGTATATTTCAGTACTTCTTTGCTAATTTGGTTTGAGAACAAATACGGTAGAATTGCCTTCTATTTCGTATGCAGACCATACAACTTGGGCCCGGGCCGGCCCGCCGACTTTTCTCAGGGCCCGGGCCCTTCCCAGCCCGGCCCGCTGGAGGGTATGTTCGTATGTGTTGCTGTTGGTGTATATTTTATCATAATTTAGTGCTGGTACACCAATAAATACGGTTGGATATATACATCAAGAACTACTTTTCTTCCTTATGATGTATCTTTTGGTGCCATGTTAGCAGTTACAACAACTTCTGTGTTACTATCTACAGTACTTGCGTTTTCATTTTTATACAGATATGCCGCCTTATGCGAGTGAGTTAGAAAATTTCATATTTTTTCTTAAGATATATTATCGATGCATGCAAGTTCGTGTTGAAGTCTTTTTCGTAAACCCAACTTCGAATTTGGATCGTAAGCTTTCTCTTTGGAAAAACCGGTTTCGGACTTTTTGATTACTTTTTTAATAATTCCGGATAAACGATGTCTAGAGAAAGACAAGATAGAAACAACAGATAATTATCTATTATAGCACATCCCTTTTGATATGGTTCGATAAGAAGTATTGAAGAACTGTATTTTACCTTTTTTTTTGGTTTTGTAGGCGTATTTTTCTTCAGTATCTCCTGTTTATGTTTCGCCCAGAAAACCCTTCACTGATCGCTTTATGATTGCTTTCGAGGGAAAAGGAATCAATTTATGCGAACAAGCTTACTTAAGGTTGTGGCTATTTGTAAGTTCAGATAAAACACAATATAGATTCGTTGAAAACAAAACCTTGCACTAATTCTATCACACCCAAACTCTAGCTATCTAAACCCATTACGGCATTAAAATATTCCATTCGATTAAAATTCTAACTGATTTTTTTCTAGGACGGGTTTGGTAACATCAACCCCAAACCAGTCGTTTCAATGCTATCTGGAAGCGTACTTTATGGATCTTCAATTTGTATATATAGTGTGGTTACTGTAAACTTTACAGTAAACCCAAGACAAACGTTTTCTCGGCCGCAGGGATTCGAGCTCATAGACAACTATTCAGGATTCTTGCAGGACATGTAGGCACTTTAGAGTGATTAAGAGTTACGGAAAATGATTGGTTGAATGTTTTTGAAAACAAAAACATGTAATAAATCATCAGAGCCGTATTTTGACTGCTACAATTACGTTTTTGCAGCTAATTAGGATTTAATCCTTTATTAATAGAAGTTGAACCCCAGAAACAATAAAACGCGTAGACATTTAGAACAGTTTGTCCAGTTTTTTTTTTCAAGAAAATTTTGTTTTCAGACACTTCTTCCGGCCATTTGCGTCAATATACCGGTAACATTCAGCTTCGTTCTAGCATTTTTACAGAAAGACGCCGGAGAATATACGGAAGTTTTCTTTCGCTGTTAGATCCAATGTTGATTTTGTATTATATTAAGGACTACAGACTTGCCGCGGTTCGAGCATTTTGTTATTTAATATACCATACCAAATTAGAAGAGCATACCAAATTCTTCTTAAAACTCAAAAAATATAAGTTTCACCACTAAATCTTCCCAAACTGGATCGATGTCTAGTGCCCTTAATGATAATAAATGATAAATTCAAGTTTGTTGACTTTAATGAGCTTGGATTGTAGGAAAATATATTAGAGAAATATAGAATCGGATCGTATAATTTCAAAATACTATTCTTATAAAGTTCTACTTTTATAAATATATAACAAGTTACTAAGGCCACATAATGCAAGCGACCTGATTGTTGCTAAATATAGCCCGAATTTCCTTTCAAAATTGTTGTCCCTATTTCGGCATCGATCTATTTAATAAGAACTGATCACTGAAATTATAATGGTGTGTTTCTTTGTTGGCAACTTGCACAACTTTGCCCTGTTAAGCTGAAACACGCTGGAACTTATCTATGCTCTATCAGCAGAACGTAACACTTCGCCTATAAAAGGGTTGTAAAGCTTCTGATTAATAGTTTCTGTTTCTAATCGTTTTCACAATTCTAGACACATTTTGTTCTAGTGATTGGCAATGAAGTTTTATCTCCTTGTGGCGGTCGGCGCCTTATGCCTAGGATTGTCAGTAGCTCTTGACCTTGCACGGTTGGAAAAGGTAATAGTTCTTGTTTGAAGTTGTGATGTATATTTTCAGAACCTTGCTGTAAATCTCGAAGAGCGTCGTTTGCGTCTGGAAAAACTTGGAGATCATTTGGACTCGATCGTGACATCTCAAACTGTAAAAGTAAGTAACAAATGACAAAGAACAGTAAATTTACAGTTTTTTTTTGAAGAATGATCAAATCAGTTATAATTATGAAACACAATAATAAATATTGTTGTAATCTAGTCATTATCTCAAAACCAAGTATTTCAGGTAAAATCAACATCACAAATAGAGAGAGAATATTTGAAAGGCGCCGAAAGCATAGTGGAGATCAATCGAAAATCGGGTGCGGCAAAGTATTTGTTTCAAGCAGATATGAACCTGAATGAGTGAGTTAGGGACAATGTTTGCGTTGTCCTCATTATCAAAGCATTTGAAAAAGTAAAAGCTTCAACTATGAAACTTTGTGAAGTTTTAAAAATCAACTGTTAATTTTCCTAGTAGGAAGAAAATAATCATTTTAGAAACCAACTGCAAATTCTCGAACTTTCGTTATTTGAAGATAGAGCCGGCTCCCTAAGATCGAAGAGACAAGCGGAAAGATTCTCAAATCAATGGATTAGCGGAAAAGTGTACTACTATTTTGACAACACCATAAGTGAGTTAAATCACTGTGGAGCCTTTTTTTTCTGTTTTTATGTATTGTCACAATCCGAAAAAATGTTAGTGAGTATTATGTTAATTCGAAAAAAAAATAATCTTTTTGATATTAATATGCCTAACAAAAGCTGCAGATCCAAACCCTAAACAAGCTAATTTAACCTAAAAACTATTTCTTAATTTCTGGTGTTACCTTGAAAACCAAGCTCACATCCCATCCACTGTATTTCAGCTGGAGAGAAAAAGATCTCTATCAAAGCATCGATCAAGTTTATTGAAGCTAATACTTGCCTACAATTTGAGGAGAAAACAAATGCAAAGAACAGAATACGGGTAACATAATAGTTATCGCTTCGTTTATAATTGACCGGGACAGTTTTTACAAAAATGTACATTGACAACTTAATAAACAATCCCTCAAGAAAAACGAGGGTTCGGGCTAGAACACAAAAGACAAATAAATGTTAGAGTATTGTAATAACCAAATATTCCATAATTTAAAGGGTTCGCTTTATTTTTATATACCACATGTGAATCACATGTTAATGAGCATCTTTCAGTTTACATCTGATGAAGGCGGTTGCTTCTCTGAAGTTGGAATGCAAGGTGGCGAACAGGTGCTCTCTATTTATGATGGTTGTCAAAGTGTAAGTAGCAATTAAAGAATTTAAGCATAAGACGAAGTGTTAGATGGAAAATATATTTGAACAAGTTTTGCTAACTCTCGCATGAAGCGTTTGTCACTTACCCTAGCTAACAAGCTTTCTTCAGATGGGAACCGTTGTTCATGAACTAATGCACGCACTAGGATACATTCATACGCAAAGTAGACCCGACAGAGATACATATGTACAGGTGTACAAAGGAAATGTATTGGTTAGTAAATAAGCATATATTGTTATGATTCAAAAATTTGCAAATTTACCAACTTTTTAAATATTGTTCAAAGTTGAATGATAAATATTTTGCATAACTTAAAGTTACTAAATTAGAAACTGTTCTCATCCTGTAACAGTTCTTTGGTTAAGAGAACTGAAACCAGATTACGTCTTAAGTCTTAAGTCCAAGTTAAGACCCGATTGGGCCGGTCTGTAGGCCTTCCCCTAAACGGTGACCTCGGTATGGACCAACGTTTGAGCTGTCTGACTTAAACTAGAAAAATGTTAGAATTAAACGTTTTGATATATTCAGAAAAAAGATTGGGGCAACTTTGTTAGATATCCAGAAGAGGAGATACTTCTGTACACTCCATACGAATATGGTAGTGTGATGCATTATTCAGCTGATGCGTGAGTTTCACTTTATAAATTATAATACTTCCCGCAGATCATCTAATTTTCTTGAGTTTGCACAAACGATCGTAATAATTTGTTTGAGGGCAGAAAAGAAAATTACAAAACGGTTTTGACATGCTTAAATACTTGGTACCTTCTACAATAAATGTTACAGAAAAGTTCAAACTGAAAAAAATGGACTGGAATTGAGTCTTTATATTGAATTATATTGAAACATATAACGCTCGAGTATACATTTCTGTTCAGTTTTCAAATAAATTACGACCAAGACACTATCACCGCTAATGACCCTAAGTATATGTGGACTATGGGCGGTGATGTGATTTCATTCTGGGATATTCTTATGATTAACCAATATTATGGATGTTCAGGTTAGAGACGAAACATCCAATTTGCATTATAGTTATATACAGAAACAAATTGTAAAAGATAACATTTTTGATGGATTGTTAAATTTGCTCAACGTTCTGGTACAGTTCGTTTACATCTTACTAGAAATAATTTGTTGGTTTCGGATGAAATACCACATTTTTAGGAAAGTGTGTTTCTTTCGAATCGGCCAAATGTTTGAATGAGGGTGTCCCTAACCCCAGTAACTGCTCCAAATGTATCTGTCCTCTTGGTTATGGAGGAGACCTTTGCGACCAAAAAGTGAGTTTTGAACTTTTTTAAACCATTATTTATTCGAAACGAAAATAACAAAGAATCACCTTTTTATACCTACAGAAATTGCTCTATAGTAAAAGTTTCAAATGTCTACTTATCGTATAAGTTTACAAAAAAACAGGCAATTGGGTAAATATTACCAAAGTATAATCAAACGTTTTCAATTCTGGCTTGCATAATCCTAATCTTCGTAAATTTTAAGCCCGCCGGTTGTGGTTCTACTCTTGAAGCGGCCACCACATGGAAGAGAGAAACAATCCGAATGGGCAACTCTAGTAACCGGGAAATTCGGGACCAGTACCTGTTTTGTAATTACTGGGTTACTGTGAGTTTTACAAACATTATCCTTTTTTACGGCAAGCATCCCATGTTTGTTTTCATGCTTTCAATATCAGAAAATTGATTAAACTAAAAATTGATTTGCAGATCCTAAGCATGTTTAACTTACGCAAAGTTTGATCGCATGCGATGTTCACTGTTTAGGCGCCACAAAAGGGCAAAATTGAAATTCGGCTAAGCCCAGACATGATGAATTCACATTGCCGATATGGATGCAACATTAATGGAATTGAATTTAAAGTAAACAAAGATAAGCAGCAGACTAATCCAAGGTACGTGAATATTGATCAATTCTGACCTAAGTATACAATGGAAACTAACAATCGCAAACAGCTAATAAAACGGAGGTAATGTTTTATTGCACAAACATTCCTTATATACATAAAATAGTTTTTGCAAACAAAGTTGCAACGGAAAATGGATAGTTTTGCTCAGAAAGAAATGTTTTTTTTTGCAATAAGCCCAAATTGTAACTGGTTCCTAGGTATTGCTGCGGCTCTGAAGCGAAGAGTACAATTATTTCGGATCTGAACCCGCTACCAGTTATTGCGTACAATCGGCATTGGGTAAACGAATTCACAATTCATTATCGATACGGTGAGAAAACCGAATAATCAAACTATTACCATAATTACATCATTATTAACATCACTAGAATTTTTGGTTTGGAATGTATTGACTTTTTAAGGTTATAAGAATTCCATTAGAAGTTTTTAGAAAACTCATTAAAACATTTCAGTAGATACTCCACCAGCACCAACCACAAAGATAACGCAGAAGCCAACAATCACTACTAAAGTAACGCAGAAGCCTACAATCACTTCTAAAGTAACGCAGAAGCCTACAATCACTACTAAAGT
>JAQGAV010003425.1:0-12501 GCA_034691345.1 Phasmarhabditis papillosa | reverse complement strand
AATTTAGAAGGAGCGCGGAAATCGAAAGAAAATGTACAAGCAACCGATATAATTGTGCGCTCGCCTTATAATAAATAAACCTTTAAGCTACATGAGATTTGTCCGTAGACTATATTCATAGAGTCAATAGCAAAAAGAAAAAGTGTTTTCCCACCAAACTCCGGTTGAAAAAGGGATTGACAAATATTCCTTACATAAATAATGGTTGGTATCAATATGGTCAAGAATATTTAAAACAACAAAATTTGTAATAAAAATGATCTTACAAAGATTCTTTGATACCGAATAAATCACCTTGAATATAGCATTCTCAATGTCAAGATACTGGTCTGCCGAGCAGTCAGAGACTGTCAATCAGGACAGACAAAAACTGTTTGGCACCCGCAATTATGCAGAATCGAAATGAACTAACACTCAATTGAAGGTTGATTTAGTAGGAAAGTAGACGCCATGGTTCAAATTATATGAAATGAATACCAAGGACGCAGAAGGTAGAAAAACACTGTGTGCAGGGACCATTATATATACATATATGTATATATATCCGAGAACATAAAGGCTAGGGTAGATTCCACAGCATATTTGGACAAGCTGGTTAAGGTTGACAAAGGTTACGGTAACGTAACTAAACGGCAATAAAACAGTGACCGTTATATTAAACATGTAATATAAAATAAGCTGTACACTGTTTCACCGTTCTCTTTTTGAAAACCTCACAGAATGCGCCCACCCAAATGCTAATGATAAATGTAAGTTAAAGGACCGAAGTATGAAAAATTACGAATTCAAACCTTTAACTTATTTGGACCTTTAATTTTAAATACTTGTTTTTGCTTCTAAAAACAAATAAAAATCTCATGAGAAAACCAACATCTATACTAATTAAGTGTTACAGCTGTCAATTAGACAAAACTGCCTTACAGTCCTTTAAATCAAGTACATACTTAGATTTGTATTGTAATAATAAGAGGCAGGGCAGAGAAAATCACGGGCCGGGGCAGAGATTTTGGGAAATGGGCCCGGGCCGGCCTTTTCCCTGCCCCGATGAGAGGAAAGAGGCGTTGTAGGAGCTTATATAGTCTGCATCAAATACTAGAGTTTTGTAAATTATACTGAAAGAAACGGTGTTAAATTAAAATGAATGTTCTTTGTAGGAAAAGACTCCAACTCCTTCGACTTCCCATTTATTTGAATTGAACACCGCTGCTACCAAAGATGCTGCGATTGAAAGAACGTTCTTTATATAAATTATAAGATTTTAAATGTACATATTCTTACTTTTACCTTTTTGGTGTCGCTAGTAAACACTTAAAATAACAATAATTGTTATAAAATAAACAATTCGAACTAAATATTGTTGCTATAGTCTGATTCAAGATGAATAATGGAGTGTTACTTTCGTATTTTAAGGAAATTTTGCGTATGTTTTCGGTTTTCGAATACTTTTAGAGCCATTTTCAATGAGATTATTTTATACACTCCATTATTACTCTTGAATAAGACTATACAGTGTAGAATAAAATATATTTCCATTCGGGTTACTGTAGTTTAAAATGGTAATCGCCAGCTGCAATAATTACTCATCGAGAAAGGAGAGAACGCAGACAAAAGAAATAAAGAAAGAATATTACTCAACACAGCTGCGAAAATAAAGTAAAAAGCCTAGGTGGTCTAGGTTTATTATAAATTTAAGATGTATATTAACATATACAATTGTATTAATAATAATATAAGTATAATAGGTAAGGTTGTTATTATGTAAGATATTTGACAAAGAACAGAATTCAAATTTGTTTTTCGGTGAAACGGCGAACAACCAAACTTATTGGTATAATCTACTTTGGTATTTTTTCAGAAATGTTATATTTCATATGAAGGTATAGTCTTTTACCACAGAATGAGCGATTTTACAAACCTTACACAACACCAAGCACTGCAGTCTTCTTTTTGTTATGGACTATAGTAATAGTTAAAAGTTTCTGTACGGATGATATACCCAAATGGTATGGCTATTATACAGTCAGTTACTGGTTTTCTTACAGAAAAATATAAATATACTGATCTAATTAGCATGCCCTTGTACAATGGTATTCATTATGTATTATCAACTTTAATGTTTTTCAAGAGTAAAATTGCCGTTTCTTCTGCTTATTTAGTTAAGAAATTTGCCTAGTACCCTTTAAAGGAGAAGTCCCGCGAAAGGAGTCTTTAAATTATAAACACAGAGTCTTATTTTCGAATTCGACTATGCTAACCATTACTTTTAACCTTGCATGATTATGATTCATATATACTTATGGCTTAAACGCTCTGCATCTACTGATTAAAGCAAATAGAACTTTGACGATTTGATAGAAGACCACTCAGTCATTCACTAGTGCTGCCATCCTAGAAAAAAACTACTGATGTAGCCTGTACTGTGATCCAAATCATTGATATCGTAATAAATAACTTTAAAATATAGACTTATGGTTAGTATTATTTTAGACTCTCTAATCTCGAATTATGACAAGACGCCATTAATGGTTATTCTTTATAGAATAATCAGAGACATAAAACAAGTTTTGCTACAAACATCGACAGTCCTTGAATTAGGCTGTAGGAACACCCAGGCGGGAAACATAGAAGACCACTTAGGGTTAGGCAATAGAGGGGAAATAATAGACAAGAAATAAGGGAAATAAGGGGGGGGGGGGACATATATTAGAAGTATTAATTATGCATATGATTACTTTTATATAGTCTGTAGTAGAGTTAATTTCTAACTCAATATCCTCCTGAGAAAGGGGATGCTATAGTCTATCTCAAGACCTATAACGAGTGGTGCGTTGTGTTATAAAATCAATGTTCTTTTGGAGAAAACGCACTACGTCGACCGATTTTACAATCAATTTTTATAACACGGCGCCCCGGTTGTGATACCGCGTTAGAAACCTAGGTCTTGAGATGGACTATATATATCTAAATATGTTTCAATGAATATACAAAAAATTACTTATTATTAGTAAATACGAGTTTGTAAGGTATCAAATTTTTAAGATATTCAACTAATAATTCGTAAGTAATAAAACGCTGCTTCGAAGTAAATCATAGCGAAATGTTCATAATTTTGAGCGAAACTAAATATTGAGAAAACTGTACGAAATATATCTGAATCCTACAAGCGAATGGTTTTTTCCGAAAACCAAATACCACTATGTATTCATGAAATAATTCATATAGATGAATATTACTGTTATAGGCAACTGTCTTCTCACAATTACCGTAATCTTGTCTAATTACAGTCCTTTAGGCTTAAATCTGCTATCTAACACGCTCCATTACTCATTATGTCTACAGTATCTTCTGTTAATCTACGGTTGTCATCAAAACTGACACCGCTATTGTGCCATCTGCACTAGATCCGTGTCAGTCAAATTCACACCTGTTGGCGTGTTCGCGGCTACTAGCAGTTTAAATGGAAAGGAACGCACACTAAGATAATAGGTTTATAGCGATTGTTGGATCGCCAGTAGTTCTTGCTCATTTTTAAAAAGTCGGAAAAACTTCTTTTTTTAAATCGCACTTTGGTGCAAGTTACAGATGTTGTGATACAATAAAGGAATGTGACTATAGTCCATAACACAGTGCGCGGTGTTGTTTATTGTTAGTAAAATATTATTGCAGTAGCTTTATTTTGTATCATGTCCAGAAAAAGACAAATAGGCAATTGCGGAAGCCTACGTATACCACCGCGCTCTGCGGTCTTTTGTTTGTTATAGACTATAGTTGCTTACAACAAGAAGAGAGAAAATCATTTGTTAGATTTTGCCTGTCTTCACAGTCATCTTTAGATTCTCACAGATGAAACTCTCGCGAACAAACGTTTTGAACTCAAAAAAGTGTAATATTTATGATGAATAAGTCAAGTTAAACAAAATAGTTTTCGGCACCGATTCTTAAATTTGCGGTTCTGGTCTGGGCGAATCCGTTGAGTTCCCATACTGTTTAGACTTGATGCCGTCTGGGCATACTGACTTTACATCTGACGGTTCAATGTGAAAAGAGTTAATAAAGACAGGAAGATTTATCTACAAATTAATAACAAAGATAGAACAAGGAAAGGAAATAAAGGAGTTATCTAATTACACTAAACTTATGTTCTTGCCTTTATTGTTGCCTTTCATATTACATGCATACATTGCCTCTACTCCCTATAGGCTACGTCAGTTTATAGTTGACGGATGAATCATTTGCAGGGGTGTACTGTAGAATTTAGAATGAGCGCGGAAATCGTAAGAAAATGTACAAGCAACCGATATAAGTAATGTGTTCGCCTTATAATAAATAGACCTTTAAACTACATGAGATATGTCCGTAGACTATATATACTGTGTGTTAAGCTGATTCTAAGGCGCTGGCAGCTTAGTCCTCTTGACCAATCGTCAAGATACATACCTTATAAAGAAGTTTAGGAGTAATTTATATTAATGAGGCATTAAAAAACAAAGAAAGACTACTAACAAGAAGAGTTACAACATGCTACTCTTTTTACAACTAATATTGTAAGTATTTATATTACAGCAATTACAAATAATTGTATTCCATATTGTCATCTAGTGCAAATATATTTGAATACAATAGTTCCCGCCGCTTGCAGTTTCGGCACTTTAAAGGGTCCGCCAATTGCGCCAGTCGACCACCTTTGCGCAAACTTGGTGCGTGATTTGTATACACACAGTTTGACACTTTGCGACATGACGCAGTTGCGGGTGCGGAAATTCTCGCAGTACGCAAGGCGGCGGCGCATTAAATTTCGAGATGCTGCGCCGAATCTCAAGTGGTTTGTTTTAAGCGGAAAGTGAGTGGTGTTCGCGTGTTCGCAAAATGTTCAAATTACTTCAGGTGGGAAAATAAAATCAGATTTAGGGTTTGATTTTGTTCAGGGATTATATTTCAAATCTATCTTAATTAATTAATAATTATGTATTATTTCATCCATTACGCCAGTTGTGGAATTGAATACTCCCTCCGAATCCACACTGGCTCCCTTCTCAGATAGGCCCAGTGGAATTCTGTAATCTTATTATTCCATCCTCAAAAAAATAAGGGGCGCATTTTACTAATAAGTGATTCACTTATATTCCCTGTACTATAATCGAAACTACTATTCAAGTCAATCATTACTAACTATTCCTTACGCACAACAATCCTTAGTTGTTTAAACTTTAATTTGAAAGACAAAGACAATAGATAAAAATTAATATTTGTAAATTACGGAATATGACCGGGGCCCTAGTATAGAAACGCCCATCGGGTGCCCGGGCAGTTTTTAGTCTCCCCCGGCAACAATTCTCAACTGCTCGGGCACCCACCCGGGCGTTTCTATGCTAAGGCCACAGGTTGCCAAGGCTGTGCCCAATGGAACATTTTGAATAGCCAAAGTGTGCCGTGTACACGATATTATCTCTCATTAATCACGAAATAGTACAACAAAAAGGTTCTCAGAATTTATTAAGATTAAAATAAAATAAGTTTTAAGTTTGTTATTTTATAATATTTGGTTTTCTTGAACACACCATTGAGTATAGACGTTGCTTACATGCAACAGGTTCATATGCAAGGAAATACTTATCTACCCATCTTACAGTAAGACATTTAGTATCATGACTAAAATAAAGATAATTATGGCAGGAAACATAGTTCCATAGGATGTGGGACTTCATAGCACAGCACGCAGGGAGTGACGACGGCGAAACAGAACGAATTTGCAAGAATTCTTTCTTCGGGGGGATTCAAACAATCGACCTCTAGCTTACGAGGCGAAGTTTCTAACCACTGGGCCACCACGCCCCCATGGTTGATTGGTTCCATTCCCACGATCCCATGGTTGAGAAAAGAGAATTTATAAAAGAATGAATTCGAAAAACCTCGTTGTCAATCTCAGTTCTTTTATCATTTATTTCAAGCTGCGTTTTCCATGGAACAGATTTTTCCGGGTTCAATTTTATATCCGGCCAGTGCTTGCAAGTGTATACATATTGATCATGAACAATGACTCGCCGAAAACACCATTCAAAATGAACTTTTTTGATGTCGATTGCTATAGTCCATAACAAAAAAAGACTACAGTGCGCGGTGTTGTGTAAGGTTTTAAAAATGGCTCCTTCTGTGGCAAAATTATTATATGGTTCAATGCGCAATTTTTTGCTTGTCGGCAGAGAAATAATTTTGTACTAGTTTTATTTTGTATCATGTCCAGTAAAAGACAAATACGCAATTGCGGAAGCCTATGTATACCACCTCGCTCTGAGTTCTTTTGTTTGTTATAGACTATAATTTTCCTATAAAAATAATTCTCTTTATTGTTTTCTAGGATTTTCTTTTGGACATTCACGCTATAATATTCCACATATCAGTGTGGATTATGTAATAACAAGCCTATTTTGCGTGGGCCCGCCCACTCCTATCCTTATAACAAACTAACCCATATGAATCAGTAATATTCTTTCCCCATGGCCATAGACTATCATCATCCATTCTAACTGGAGAATGGTCATCTAACCATACAAATTGTTTTGTTTCTTCATCATATCTTGCATTTACAAGGATGCTAACATACAATTTCGGCCACGTCTCACCACGACCATACGTGTTTTCCCATTCTGAATAAAATTACTATATTTATTATGTAAACTTATACAGTCACCGCCGAGAGTAATAATGGAGTGTCATTTGCGTATTTATTGGATTTTTAACTGCACCTGCAGGCAAATTGCACGCGCATACTTGCAAAGTACAATATTGAACGGAGAGTATCCGTCAGATGCTGGCGCGGTGCTAGCAAAAAGGGCTCAGAAGCGTTGAATTCTTCACACTCCATCATTACTCTTGGCGCTGACTATATTTGTAATGGACGAAAGCGTCTGTACCCGATAATTGAAGAAGTCGAACTTGGTCTAAAATCATTATAATTGGAGGAGAGAATGCCATTTTTGCGAACTTATGAACTTATTATTCAGGTAATAAATGTTTTTTATGTTTTTTTGAAGATTTGTTTTTATTTATATATATAAATGTAAACTAACTAATAATAGCATTCATTTCTCTATCGTCTTTGGCAGTTGCTAGTTCATAACCAAATGAATCACAATGAACATCAGCAGAAGAAGCATTAAAAGGCTTGTATTCAGGAGTAACTAACTATAATAATAATATATACTATAAGTATAGTTATTCATCTAATTCTTCAGATTATTCATATATAGTCGAATTCAGGAGTTAAGGGGTCGTGTTAGAAATCTATTTTTGTATTTGTATCCTTTCAAAAGTATAAAAGGCGACTTTTGTTTAATCAGAACCAAATCTATTCTGTTCTGCGATATGCAGATTCCGCATTTGAGTTCCGTACATCGCTGACCCTAAAACAGACCATCCAACCTGGGCCCGGGTCCGTCAGCGAGTCAAAAAAATTTAAGTAAAATTTTAAATATTACTTAATGTGTAGGTAGCCCTAATTTCTAGATGTTGCTTTCTGCCATATACTATCTTTTCGTTCGGCCATTACTATAAAGTTCATTGAAATCTATAATTTGATTGCTTTTTTAGACCGACCATATTGGGACCAGACCGCTGGAGTGTCTGCCCTAAATATAATCTATATAGACTGCTACTTACTGTTAAACACATTCCTTTTGTTCCTCGTATCGTTAGAACATCTTTATCACGATGACAGTTAACTAACATTTTATAAGAGTCTAAAAATTATATTCTTCTTTGTGATTTAAAAAAAAGTTTTAATATATGATACAAATGATCTAGCGTTCGAACAATAAATATTCTATTCTATTCTCTTCTACTCATTTACTTATTGTTAGTACCATACCATTTGCTAAAGGTTATTTCAATGATGTTATGACCGGTTATAGAGTAAGGGGAGTTTTTCCAACATCTGACATCTTCGGATTTAGAAGAACACTTCAAGAAAGAATGTAAATGATTCTAAAAGCTTCGGATTCAGAATCATCTACATTCTTTCTTAAACTGTTCTTTCATTCTAAAATAACTCAGTTAGAGTAAAAGTCCAAATAATTGTCCACAGCAAAAAAACATATTAGCGATCATAAAATAGTTAGTTCTCTGTTTATTTTGAGTAATTAACTGACCTTCCAGCATTATTCCATCCTCATCTGATTCCATATTAGGAGGATTACTGTATCCATAGGGACAAATTCCTGTTTTAGTACAAATCCAACCAACAAATGGAGGTATTGCAACACTTTGGTACACTAAAAAAAGGAATTAAAAAAGGAAAAATACTGTAAAGGAAGTCGAATATGCAATCCTTGGCTTGATATTATTTAAAAGAGCCGTCACATATCCGACCGGACGGGGCTGGCTTTTTAGAAGAGTCCAACTAGAAGGCTGACCGGGTACAAAATTACGGGGGCGAACAAACCCAACTCCGCACCAGGCTGGAAATTCGGGCCGGCCCGGGCGGGGGCCAAAATCTGAGCAGCACAGGGATAATGTTTATGTAAACATCGACTGATTTAGGTGAATATTTTGAAGAATAGTATCCAAAAACATCAATAGGTAAAGATAGTTAATGCCCGAAAATAGCATTGAAAACTAACTTTTTTGAAGAATATCCGCTCAAAATTATGAAATAGAATAGGGCCGGGGTTGACGTTTTGGGAAATAGGCCCGGGCCGGGGCCGAAAATTGGAAAAACGGACCGCCCGGCCTTTTCCCAACTGTGGTCAGCACAACACAGACAAAGTACATGGATAGGCCTAAGCTGACACGGCGCGCCAGTGTTCAAAATAGTAACGGGTCCCGCAACAAAATTTAAAATGTCCGTTCTCTGTTGCACGATTCCTGAATTTATTGTTCATCCAATTTTTATTCTGAATATGTCATTGAAAAGAGCACAGTCGGATCTATGCGCCTGAGTTTTTTCAGAGCATTCTGTTCACGCGAAAAGGAAGTACTAAATCCATGAACGAAAGTTCTTGAAAAAACTCAGGCGCATAGATCCGACTGTGCTCTTTTCAATGACATAATCAGAATAAAAATGGGATGAAAAATAAATTTAGGAATCGTGCAACAGACTAAATGAATGGGAAATTTGTATTAATTACTGCTTCTGATGCGCTCCATTGATAAAATATGGACGGATGAGATTTTTATAGCAAAAGGTTGAGCTGTGGGAAAAGAGCAGCCCTTTCCGTTCTGGCGCGCCGTGCTGAGCGGAAAACAAGGAAACAACCAGTTTTCTATCCGACAAAGACTGACTGCAAATTATTATTGATAAAATGTTTTATAATAAATAAAGTATAAAATATATTAACTAACATTCATATTGTTTAAGTGGACAAGCATGTCCGATTGAATTAACTCCGTTTAGATCATACCAACCACCATCTGTAGGTGATACAACACTACCACCACTATCACCCTAAAAAGAACTATTTATTTAATAATAATTAGAAAATATAAAAAAACGCAAAAATAGAAATAAACGACTAAATAATAGATGTTAGACAAGACCACCCATGAGAATATACCCAGTAAAGATGAGCGTATCAGTACGAAAAAGTGAGCCCCTGCTCAAAAATTGGAGCTTAAGCTCGGGCCATGCCCTGAGCCAGTTTTCTCCCCAAAGCCCACTTAGGTCAGAACCCCCGACTTGCGTTCAACTGTGCACAGCAACTAACTCCAGTACACAATCATTAGTCTTATTCAAGAGTAATAATGGAGTGGTAAAAAAGAATCTCATTGAAAATGGCTCTGAAAGTATTCAAAAACCGAAAATATACGCAAAATTTCCTTAGAATACGCAATAACACTCCATTATTCATCTTGATTCAGACTATATCAAACTATGGACAAGGAACGCTGCATTAATGTTTCATAATAGATAGTTTAAAAACTTTAATTTTTTCAATCTTACAAAATTCTAATTTTGTTTACTTACCGAGCAAGGATATTGGTTAACAGATGAACCAGTACAAAGTACATGGTCTCCATACCACCATGCTTTCTTCTTTGTCCACCAGGGTTCATTACATTCTCTAGATACTTGTTCGATCTTTTGAAGAGTATGCAACTTTGCATCGGGTCTCACAGCTCCCTCGGCTGAAAAGAGTGATTTATATATATATTATGCAAGATTAAACTGAGCTCAAATGGATGGTAAATCGTTATTAGGGTTGGTCCATTGTTTCGGCCAAAATAGGCTCGGAACCGGCTCATTAATGAGCCTACCTGCAAGTCTCTAACCCGAGGTGGTTACTCGGCCGGTCCGGCCCGGCCTGGGTTTCAAAAATATCAAACCGGGCCGGTAACTAGCTCTGCTCTAACCTTCTTCTGATCAGTCAGTGACTCAGTGAAGATAAAACCTTCAAACTTTGAAAAGTAAAAAAACTATACATTTTCATTATTTTATTCATGAAATATAGATATAACACAGTTCGAGAACCATATTAAAGATGTAAAGATTAAAGTTGAACCAAAATACAAAATAAAAGAATCCAATTAAGATTCTATTTAAAGTTGACAAACCTCCGAATCCATATATTTGCATTCTTTCTCCCGGTAATATAGGTACTCTTCTTAAACAAATAGGCATTATTCCTGTAGATATCTGTATGTCATCCATTAGCTCCATTATGGCTATATCCTTCCAATCAGATTCCAACCATCCAGAATGTATCCACAGCTAAATTATATCAGATTGTTTTTGTAACAGAATATAAATGAGACTGAACAGTATGGTCAGCGCCAAGAGTAATAATGGAGTGTAACTTGCATTTTTATTCGATTTTTAACACCGCACCTGCAGGCCAAATGCACGCGCGTACTTGCAAAGTAAAATATTAACGAAGAGTAGCCGCCACATGGTGGCGCGGTGCTCGCAAAACGGGCTCAGACGAGCGTTGAATTCTTAACACTCCATCGTAACTCTTGGCGCTGACTATACAATTTGCCAGTATTAGGTAATGCACGATTTAGACCGTTTTCATTAAAAATTCTACGTTGAACGTGCTTAAATGCAGTATTTTATAGTTTAAAGGAGTACGGTATTGTCACATCCTTGCCGGCTTTGTCACCGTAGCATTGTCTACAAACAGTTAGATTATGCCCGCTATGGTCGAATTCAAGAATAATACATATTTTCTTGTATAGTCCATCTCAAGACCTAGGTAGCCAGCGCGGTATCTTCTGCGGGGCGTAGTGTTATAAAACAAGAATGTAAAATCAGTCGACGTGGTTTTTTCTTCAAAAGTACATTCATTTTAATAACACTGCGCCCCGCTCGTGATAACGCGCAGGAATCCTATGTCTTGAGGTGGACTATTGTCTGCGTATTTCCCCATTTTGACCACCGCGCCTTGTGGCATTTTATGGGCCCGCAACTTGCAGATTGCATCTTTGCTACCATGGCGCATGTCACAGATGATCATATATCTTTCCGCTCGTGCAATATTCAAATACTTTCACACTTCACAATAATACTACGGTATGCAACTACAATTCAACCAGGCTAGAAACTATAGAACCTACTCTTCTTCCCATAATAGTCTTCATTCTTCCAGTTGAATTAGACTGACAATTTTTATTTGGATGTCCACTGCATACATCACCAAGTGTTACTTTTATTAGTGTAGGGTTGCTAAAGGTAGATTTTAATGTTCTATTTATTAATGTAACGGCATAATCATACAGTTATGGAATGTAATACTCCCTCCAAATCCAACCTGTTTCCCTTCTCAAAGGGGATCTCTTGTATTCTTGTTATCCAACCCTTTATAAGGGGGGATTTTACTAATAAATGATTCACTCCCAGGGTTCCGCAAAATGCCGACCGGTCGCGACCGACTTGCGCAGAAGAGCCGACCGGTCGGTCGAGGTCGGTCGGGATCAGGGATGTCCAGAATGACAAAAAATTAATTCCGGAAACGGGAGTTCCGGACATCCATAGACCCGTCAAAAAATTGGGACTACTTAAGAAAAAGTACATGTTTGAATTTCCCGCCCTTCTTTACGACCGGTCGTGCGGAGCCCTTTTCACTCCTCTTATCTGTTCTATGATCGAAACTACTAATAAAGTCATATATTTTATTTCTTATTGTTATTTTTAGTATTTATTCTAAAATATACAAAAATGACACGAGCTGCTATGTATATCTGTATTATAAAAGACAAAGTTAACTTACTGCATAATCATTCTTAATGCTCCCGTCATTTCATTACCATACGTTGGATGAGCAGGATTTCTGAGAATATCCATTATGATTTGTTAATAAAGGTTTATAGTAGGATTCAAAAGTAATACGGCCGTGTTAATAAGCAGAAGTGTTGCAATATTGTGTATGAGTAAGGCAGAGCGAAAGCAAGTTTGCAATCTGCTGTTTCAAAAACGTGCAAAGACCGGGCCGGCCCGGGCCCGTCTTTTTTTAAATCATCGGAAACTTTGCACATGTTTTGAAACATCGGCCCGGGCCGACCCGGGCCGAT
>JAQGAV010003424.1:0-12503 GCA_034691345.1 Phasmarhabditis papillosa | reverse complement strand
TGCTGAGAGCGGAAATACATGTTTTCGCAACTATATGACAATCTATTTTCGAGAAAGCACTTTGAACAGCTGGGTAAAGCTGAAAAAACGTACGTTTAGGCAGACTGCCATTGCGGGGTTCGCAAACGTCAAATGACTTTTTTTTTTAATTGTTCGGCGCGGCCCGGCCCGGCCTGGCCTGGGAACCCCGCCATGCTGTAGATAAATAATCTAGAAATGTTGAGTTAGCTGGAGTAAGGGTCATTACTCACAGCAACTGTTCCTATACTAGGAAGTATCTGCAGCCAGAGGGGTAACAACCCAAAAACAAAATATTACTTTTTGCATGAAAGGAATCCGGAAATAGCACGTTAATCAAAGCTTTCAGTTGAAGATCAGTGATAAGGATAGAGTTTCTAGTTTATGATATAGTCAGTGATCAGAGCTAGGATATCAGCGCTGTATCCTGGAAAGAGGCGGTGTTGAATTGAAATAAATGTATTTTTGAAGAAAAGGCTTGAAATGCGTCAATTTTGTATTTCTTTACTGGAAGAATAGTACTTGCTACAGACTATAAATAAATAAAGTAGTGAACACGATTCATCTAAGAAATATATCATACACAAGTTGCTTTATCACTAATGAAACCTTCTTGGAATCTTCCAATTCTCCCAATAGTTAGACTCAATTTAACTCTAGACAGCTGGGCGTAGTCTGGCTCTCTTACTGCCAGCTAAGACCAGCCTTAGAATGTTGCTAATTAAGGAAACACAAAAAAGAAACAACGAACAGATAGATAAATAGAAAATAAGAAAGGTTACAATTTTTAGAGAGAGCATGTTACAAGTTTCCAAAGTCCAAGTTCAATTCAAATAATTGTATGCAAATTTGTAGTAAAAGTAAAGAATTGTTTATGGTATTTGTAATATATAAGGTATTTACATATAGTCTGTACTACGAGCTGGGTTTCCAGCTGGTTAACAACCTGTGGAGCAGCGATAGGAGTAAAAATGAATGGAACATCCCGGGACAACCACGTTTTCGAACTGCGCGATTACGAACTGCCGTTTCCGGACTGGCATTTCCGAACTGTCCATTTCCGAACCGGCCGTTTCCCAAGTGTGTGATTTTGCCGATTTTAAAAAAAAACATGAAAAATCGGTTCGGAAACGTGGTTGTCTCAAAATCCGTGGGTTGGGAGTATTTTCAAAAATACATTTATATTTATTCAGCATCGCTATCTTTCCGTATACTGCGCTTAGTATGTACAGTTTTAGAAAGAACTTTTTTTTAGAAAGAACTTTTTAGAAAGAGTATAAAATCTTTGTTTTTCAACCTCTGTTATTCTTGGTTTGATTTTCTGACCTCAATAGTCAATATCTTTGCAGATTTCACAACTCAAATAAACAAAAAAGTTCTCAAAAACAAATAATAAACATGCATGGTCTCGCATTTTGTTCTAAGCGAGCTAGCAAATGATGCACGTTTTGGCTGCTCGAGAGCGAAGAAAGTGGTCGAGACTGGGAAAATCTTTGAATGATGAGAGCTATGTAAACTATGAATTTCAGTCAGACATTGTCGAAAAGTTGGGACCGGCCACTCTTTAAAGACAATTTAGGCATTGTGGGGTGCTGGACCGGTCCTTTTAAGCTCATCATTTTACATAGTTATACACATCTAGTCCAACTCTTGAATTTGATTATTTTGTAGCTGATATTGTTTCCAAAGCATCAGCACAAACATGCCAGTTTTGAAAAATTCAGCTCAAGACAAGGCTTATATTGTAAAACTAGGATCAATTCTAAACTTGATAGCCTTTCTTGCTCATTTTTAAACATGGACATACACTGCTCTCTGCACTCATAAAACGTTCAATTCAGCACTGAAAACGGGTCAATCAATCAGTTTGCGCACTTGCGGCGTCTATGTTGCGTCTCTTGCTGTTTTGTTTACAGAAAAGTGCAGTTGTTGGTTGCAAAGCGGCGTTCGATGAGAGGGCAATACGACCGGCCGTTCCAACCCGTTTGTGTAATGGGGGACGAAAATATTTAGCATTTTCTGTTCATTCATTTGTTAGCTATATTTCGTTGATCCAACAATAAGATTTTCGTCCTCAGTATTCTGAATTGGGCCTAATTTTTCGTGTCGCACTGCGCGATTTTACGCCCTGAACTAGAATTCTTACGTTTTCTATTTCTTTACCGCCTAAAAAATAGACTTTGGCCAGGCCAGGGGGGATTTCCCGTGCCGTGCCGGGATGAGAAATTCTGAAAACGGTCTAGTTCTGACCCGCACCCATCCCTAGATACAACTTGTCATATATACTCACAATAAGTTCAATATGTAAATGTGTTATTAGTGTGTCGGTTATCCTTACTGTGTTTAAAGGGAGCGGATGGATTAACCCCCAACACGATATCTGGTAAACTATTTGTAATTAATACAAAGAGACTAGCGACAGAGGTCGTGTTTATTAGATATCCATATGTAGTTAATGACCGAGTAAAAAGGGAGACCCTATAAAAGGTCAATAAGGGATAGGACTATAAATCAATGCTAATAGGTTATTGATATCATCAAAGTATATTTATAGGTAGAAAGGCTTGGTTAGAAATTATAGTTAACCACATCAAAGGGAGTAGTTTATGGTCTGATCCAAGAGTAATACTGAAGAGTTATTGCGTATTTTAAAGTATTTTTGCGTATATTTTTGTTTTTAGAAAACTTCGAGAGCCATTTTTAATTTTAACAAGATTCTATTTTAGGACTCAATTATTATTCTTGAAACGGTCGATAGAGCTACCTATCCGTATGATAATAGGTGCAATATTGAACAAGATGCATATCAGACAGCAGGTTCCAAATAAAAGTTTGTACTTTCCCAAATATAATTTGACGTATTATAAAAACTTTTTTGAAGTTGAAAACCGTTCTCTCACCACATGTTCGTTTCACAGTTCTTTTTCCTATGGCAACATTGTTATCTATCTAATTATATTCCTAATTGAGATTCACTGCTGATATCAGTCTTAATTTTGTCGCAGCGACGCCTTCTAAGAGACTAAGCCATTAAACCCAAATGGTACTATTGCGAGACGCCTAGACCACGCCAAAAAAGACTTAGAAAACAGAAAAAACGACATTAATAACTGACACTTTGCACACTATAGACCATAATATGGCCAGATAAGAAAAAGCAACATTTGTGGGTTGTGAAGCTCGTTCGGGAAGGGGGTTCGGGATTTTGGAGTTGTTCAGAATGAGTTTGTGTTGATATAAAGTTTGAAATGGTTTGTGTTTAATTAAAGCTCTTTGGTTTTACAGTTTAAAATATCGGAATCGCCACAAAAAGTGAGTTTTTCTTTGGAATTCACAACCAGAAGTCACAAAAACGAGACTCATAGAACACGGAACCATCAAAGCAGATCTGTTTTGAAGCCGATTACAAAATGTTCTTTCTTTTTCTTTTTTAAGAGTTTCGCCGAAACTGTGAGGTTCTTCTCCAAATCATACAGAATTACTAATTCCGCTCACTTAGCCCAAATATATTCCCCAATTCTTAGCCATTAAACTAAAGAGTGACCGCTAGCGGCCCGTTCACATTATTAAACTTTTAAGAGGTGGCAGGTGTCAGCAAACTTTAAGAACCTCACACTCTGCCAGTTATTGAAAACATCAGACATCACTTCGGTTAGCAGAGAACTGGCATACTACTTCACTCGAACGGGCGAGAAAAACGATGGTTGAACTCGACACAAACTATTCCAAACCGTTCTTACCATATAATAGATATAATAGGGTCAACTACTTTAATGAATGTGCTTTCTGAGAAAGTAGTCTACGATTTCCGACGTAGAGTTGACGTAGAGTGTTTGGTCTTTCAACAATTTTTCGAAGTTCAAACAGTTTAGATCTAGGATTCGAACGGTGTTCTTTTTCAGGTTTAACCAGTGAAAGTATGACATTTAGTAAATGTACTGGTATGATTCATCTTTTGTTGCGTACAATTCCAATGAATAGAGTTTTGCCGTGGCAAAACAGACTATTGTAATACAATAGAAGTAAATGGTATTCATGGCATACTCATTCTAACTATTGTGACACATCTCAGAAGAAAACAGTTGAAAAGAATAGTGGTTGAGATGCGAATTTACAGAATGGCCCGGTTTTATAATCTTAACTAGGGATACAATTTTCTTTGAAAGTATCATTTTTATAACTTAGAGGGAAATTGAACCAGTTTAATATTCTATTCTAAAGTTGTTTCAGCTTGATTTATTGCTCATAGAGAAAGATTCACTGAAACAGTTCTTGATAAATTTTCCAGCGGGTCTGGCAAATCCCCGAAGCCAGGATCCGATTGTCACCAGTTATTTAAACAGACCACCGCATTGATATTTAATAAATTAGAATAAATAATCGCCAGCTATGGAATTGTATCCACAGGTGTCATTAGCTCAAACAAAAAGGAACAAATTGGGATTTGCACTTGAACTAAATGAAGAGAATTTGAAAGTGAAAATCCCTGATTCAGTCCCGATTTCGATTTTTGACCCTTCAAATCAGACAATTCTTGAACACGGGAACGGCGGCGATCGCGGCCGAAAAACCACAGTGTTCATTGAAATTTAAAGAAGGCCACTTAGCATATGGGAAATTTTCGCGAAAAAGGTTAAAATGTTGCGAAAAAGGAAATTTTGGGCAATTTATAGGAACATCAGACGTGGTGTGAAAGGACAGATAGTACGGAACTCAAAAACAATGGATGTTCCAGAAAATTGGGTGTAATTTGCGGAGAATCAAAAAAAGTGAAGAATTTTGTCGGAAAACAGGATTTCGGAAACTTGCTGGCGACTTAGTCGGAACCATCGTAATGACTAAAACGAATGTTAGAAAGAAACCGTCAAGCTCATTGTCAGTAGAATTCGGAATGAATGGCCGAAGCCCTGCCTCGAAGAAATCAACTATTATTTGTATAAAAGTCAACAGGGAATAATAATTCTAAACTACGAAGCAAGGAAAAAGAATAAATAAGGTTTTGAAGAATGTTTTTCACTAATATTTTGGGAACCCAACTTCTAAATAGTTTAGACATAATTTAGTTGTAACAAGTTTATAAGCTCTCAGACTTTAAATAATGCAAAGAATGCTTAATAGCAAAAACCGGAAACGTCGATATAAATCAAAATCGTCCGTGTTACAACACCGATGGCGGCGCGACCGACTATACGAGACGTTCAAAAAACTTAGCAGCCGCCAAGTCCAAAACGACGATGAAAATAGAAAAAAAGTAACCGAAAAACTGCGTGTCTACTAATTTTAGCAGGCAGCGGGTTGGCAGCAAAAGTCGATTCGATTAGACAGATTGGTAAAGTCCTTGAATTATTCGGAGAAAATCAATTGACGGCAAAAACGACTGTGATCGACAGCACGATCATTGACTACACGAAAGTGCGAACGGGGGAACAGGAAGGCTTAAAATTGGATGTAAGTTGTTTTGGGGACCAATATCTTTTATTAAGGAATATTTGCAAGGCTCGTTTAGCCTAGTAGAACTTTCCAAACTTGTTGGATCAAAGACAATCGTCAACTTTCTTGCTTTTGCGAAAGTAAGACTCCCACTTATACTGTTTGTGTCATTAGATAGGTTTCCAGCGCAGCATTCTGGTAAGACGAGGTTTCACATTGAACAAATTTCTTTACTTTTTTAAAAGTACATTCTTTACTATTTAACACCACCTCTCTCTAGAATACTGTGCTGGAACTCTAGCAATTGCACTAGACTATATCACGTGTTCTTTTTTAGTCGCTTTCTACTCTTTATTAAATGAAAACTCTGGTTTTACTGAATGAAAACGAAAGTAATAAATCATGAAGATTAAATCTAAAGAAGAATAACATTTTAGACTTCCCTAGTAAAATTTTAACCGATTTAGGGAAATTAAATATGATTGAAATTTTGTAAACTTTTTCCTATTTTATATATTGTTTTCAGTTAGCAAGGACTTTCTAGGCACGTAATTAAAGCTCATACTTCAGTTTTTTATAAGTTCTCAGGAACTTTTATCTATCTGATTAGGGACACAAACTGTCATTATATGCTGAGCCTGCAAGAGGCGTAATGTTGCAAAAACTGCTGCCAACAAGTCCCATTTTTCGTCAATTTGTAAAAAATAATCGTCAGGGACCAAACATTTTGGTTTCGAAAACATTTAATATAACTTAGAAAACATAAAAGTGCAATTTGTTTGAAATTTTTGGGTTTAATTTTCTTTAGGAAAACTTGGTACAGTCTCTATCTTGGGATAGGTTCGCATTACAGAATACTAGGAAGCTTCCGTTTTCAATTAATACAAATCGATATATTTGAAGATTTTTTTTTAAAAAGTGCTTTTATTTTATTCTGACAACCTTCAGGATTCTGCGCTCGAAACCTATCTCTTGATACAGACTATAGCATTTTGACTATAGCAGTTTATAGTTATTATAGAAGAACTTTTCTATGGTAGACGAACTTACTGAATGTGAACATTTGAAGTTGTGAAGGCGACATGGAGCCTTCGGAGCTAAGTGAGCTTGTATCATTTGGAGAAGAAGGAGCCGCATGGAGTGAGGGATATGATCCGGCCAGTCCGGAAACAGAACGGTCTATCCACTGGGGAATAGAGGAAGATACGGAACGAACACACATCCTGCCACCACCACAGTCATCCATTAACATCTGAAACAGAGATTTAAAATGGTTAAGTAAAAAGATAGAAAGAAAATTTATCTTTAGAATCGGATTGCTACGTCTATTGGTCGGTCGAACTATTGGCAAGAGTGCAGCGCGGTATCCAGGAAAACACGATGTTAAATAAAAATCAAAGTACTTTTACAGAGAGTACTTGCAATCCACTAACTTTCCATTCAATCTATTTAATACCATTGTTTTCCCGGTTGCTGGGTTGGAAACTTAGGTCTTCATAAAATCTATACATTGACTAACAATAAGTAGTAAAACAGTTTGAATTGAAAGCCTTGCTGCTCCCGTAGACTACAATACAATCTATCATACAAGGCTATAATGTGAAACAGTTAGCAAATGGAACTATCCCAAACTTCATAGTTATAACACCTTAGAAATTGAGAATAGGTCTGTTCGTACTACAGTATATACTATAGTGGTTACAATGGTCAATTCTGGCTATATATGCACATTTTGTAACAAAAAGAGGCCACGTAGACGGTATATGAGTAATGAACTCTCTTTTATATAAGAATTCAGAATGGAAGAATAGAATAATACAGGACCTAGTACCATAAAAGAACTGAATGTCGCTATAACATTTGTAATTTGTGTTATATTGTCACGGTCTCACAGGGATATTGGTTACAAACTGCATAATATATTAATCATACTACTAGATAGTAAGATATTGGCAAAGAATAGTATTTTGCAAAGTATTGTAGTTATACTATTAAACTTTTAACTATTGTTATAATCGAATATAAAACTAAGAGACCGTGTAAAAACTTAATGGCTCCTTTCGCATCACTGTAACTTCAGATTTTGCTAAACATGCAACTTTCTCTTAAAAATACGGAAAAAACAAACACGGGCTTTTTACTCTTAAACAACACTATTCACGAAAGATTGTTTCCGGTCCTTACTCAAGTCCTCTTGCAAAGATTTAATATAAATATATTTATAGTATCAATTGTGTTTTCCGATCTTCAATTCAAAAAAAAAAACCAGGATTTCACTTTTCTCTGACTACAATTTCCGTCAAACGCCTAACGCGCATGTTAATTCGAACGCTTGTCTGTTAATTTGATACATTCCTTAGCTATAAAAAGATGGATAGAAAATGGTGAAATCACCGAAATACGGTATTGGCAACAGCGCGCAAAATGCAGATGCGCTAGAATTTAAAGGAATGAGAGACTGAGAAAATAAAGAGAGCTTAGAAACTTTAGTGGATAAAAATTAACTCTGAAACTGATACTAAAGCAGAGGAAGGACATTTTTTGTTCGCAACATTCGTGGGCACAGTACATTCTAAGGCGGGGCTAATTTTAGAAATGGGGGGGGGGGGGTTTCTCGTTTTAACTAGAATAGTGCATGATTCGGGCTTCAGATAGCTGACAATGCAAAAATTCGGTACATTGTTCACAGCATAACTGACTACAATTGGAAGAGCATGAGCGGCGCAGTGGTTAAGCGCTCGCTTGCGGCGCTTGTGACCCTGGTTCGATCCCCGGTGCGTGCATAAGTATATGATGAAAAGTATTCCCCGTCTTACGCATCCTGCTAGATTGCATTCATGGTGATACTATATGGCTGATACTTATTTTGTAAATATAGTCTTTTTCAAGAATAAAGATGCCGTGTCTTTTACTAATTTTTAATAGAAAGCTGTGTATTCAACAAAATGTGATAGTAAACGTGTTGCGAAGTTTATATACGGTATTTTTACTTTTGAAATCAATTATACTGATTCCCAATAGGAATTTTGAATTCTTTTATAGAGCCGGGGGCGGGCGGGACGGTCAGTTTCCAAATTAGCCTACGAAGGCCGTTACTCAATGAGGTCGAAATGAAATATTATAGACCAATCCGAATAGACAAAAAGATAAAGTACAGTAATCTCAATTAGGCAGACATATTGAATAATGGTTCTGTTGCAAAATTAGAAAAAAGATTTGCAAACATTGTAAGAAACTTGTAAACATCAAGAGAAAGTGAATAAAGAAATACAGAACTTCAGATAATAGTAATAAGTAACTTAGAAGTCACATCTGATTTAGTATGGTCTCTTCAAATCTGAGATTGGATGACAAAGTTAGAAGTGCCGGAGTTTTGATACATAAAGACAGTTGTACCTTATGTCTAAGAAGTTAGTGCATCGGTATAGTCTAATTCGAGAGTAATAAAGGAGTGTTAAAAAAAGAATCAAGCAACACTCCATTATTCAACTTGAATCACACTATATATTCACAATAGATTCACGGATACTAATCGTACCAGACCTCTGCCCTAGACTAGACCACCCGGTAGCTGAACATTCCATCAAGACCTCTCCTTGCCCTAACAATATGACAAATCTTTGCCCTTTGCATGTTTACTAATACAGTTCTATGAAGTTCTGCTCCCGTTTTCATGCTGAAATGGCGATTTCATCGCTCCACAATTCCTTCCGCGGTACCTTCGGCGAGTTCAAAATGACCCCGACTATTCCTGCTGCAAAATTTGCAAACTTGCCGCAGCACATGATTGAAATGCGTGTGATATTTAAAGAAGGGCAACTTCCAAAAACAAGTCGTTTTTCATTTTGTGAAGGGTAAATAGTTAGTTATTTGTTTCAATTTGGTTTGATAGTGATCATATACTGCCTAAGCAGGGTAAACAACAATTTTGCTGTGTAAAAGTTGGACTAATTTGAAGGTCAAGCGGCCAGCAAATGGCCAGTAGCGGCCAATAAGACAGATGACTGACTATAAGAGATGCATTTGGAAACTTTGAAATGGAGTTTGGAAATTTGAAAGATACATTTGTTTCAGTAATTTAGGTGTATTGTTTATATGAAACAGATCTAGCTCAAAATTGTATATAAATTCTAAACTAATGTCGGATTCGAAAGTAATAGGGCCTTGTTAATAATAAGTGGGTTCATGAGTGGTGCAATATTTTGTCTGAGTAGATGCAATGCAAAAGCAAATTTGCAATCTGCTGATATCGCGCGCGTAGAATACCAGCAGGCGCAGTGTTAAAAAGGACAAATAGGCAGCCTACACGGCGGTATTACTTTTGAATCTGACTATATACATGTTTTTCTAGCTTTAGAAAATCTACAACAAAAGAATAAAACTTTGCGATGATTACATTTTAGGTTTTAAAAGAGAAATATTGAATTTAACAGTTAAAGACTACAGATTATCACTGAAAGTCCGTTTCTCTATAAATTCCCATGAAACTTTCCGTTTTTTTTGTATAAAAATCAAAGAATCACGTTGATTTAGACGAATCTGAGTTGACACGTCGGTCAGTCTAGGCGAGGGCTACCGCCGCTTCTCTCATTTCTTGCAACGGCGCAGTGAAAAGTACGCAAACACATGAAAAAAGTAGCGCCGACGCGCGGATGCACGACAATTCACGTACTTTTTTAAATAATCGCCGGTGCAAGAAAGAGAAGCGGTGTTAATTAATAATGACAGCTGTGCGTTTAACGGGGAGAATTGCGAACTTTTGAAAGTTCATTAAAAGCCGAAAATCTTGAATTAGCTTCTTATTGCTAGGATCGATATAGTTTTTGAGGTGGATTAGGGTGGTGGGCATTCGGTAAGGTTTAAAAACGGTTAAAAGGTATACCACTAACGTGGTATTCAGAATTTAGCGGTAAAATGATATACCGTATTACCGATCCATATCGTTTGCCCACCCTACAGTCGATATTTCAGAAGAACATTTTGGTTGATCAAATGCTTTTCGTTGAATCCTTTTACTATAGTCACTTTTTTGAAACGATTTGAAGCAAATACGGTTGCAACCTCTAGCGTAAAATCAAGAATTCCTAAAAGCTTTTTAAATGATCTTGCAAGCAACGATAAATTTCTCAGCACTTGCATTTTTCTTTGTTATTCTGCTGATGCTTTGCTTTTTCATGTTCATTGCAATGTCTCTCAAGTGATATCTGCTTGTTAAGAATGAGCTGAACTTTGCAGATGAGTTATGGAACAGATACGGAGCCGAGCAATGAACTAAGAGGTGCGGAGTTGGATCATTGACGGATTTTGCGAAATAATGTAAACTTTTACGATTTGTTGATTCTTAAAGGATTTGAAGATGTTTGTTATTTTACAGGATTATCAGGACTATCATTTTATCTATAGTCTGTTGCACGAACTAGGTTTTTAACGCAGTATCATGGAGAGCGGCGTTATCAGAAGAATCTGATGTGCCTCAGAAGTACATAGAAGTAGAGGCTCCCGATCGATCCATAATGCTGGAAAACCTATCTCCTGATACAGACTATACAATTACCTAAGAATAAAATGCAGTAAGTATGACAAATTGGTCTAATATACATAATCGGATAGCTACTTTTGCATTATCCAGTCTGCAAATTGTAAAAACTGTCAACAGACATGACAAATCATTGGAATTTCTTTAAATTATTGAATTTCAATAAAATGTATAGCAGCAGACAACGGGGGCTATTGAACACGGCTGTCGATGAATACTGAATATTAATGACACAAAACCGTCTGGTTCCAAATGGAATACTGTAATATCTATAAAAACATCTATGAAACGTCATAGTAGCAATTTTTACCAATGTGCAAGAAGGACTGGAAAAATAGGTGGGTTCGAAATCTTGAAACCCAAAATGTAAAACGCAAATGGTTTAAGAAAGTACTTGAGATATTTTGCTAACATGTAAAATGGAAATGTCTTTTATTTTGTCTGTATCAAAACTTAAGTTTACGGTGTAGTATCCTGCGGAGAGGCGGTGTTAGGTTTAAATAAATGAACTTTTCAAGAAATTCAATCCACCGGTTTTCCTAATATTTTTATGTAACGCGGCTGCTCTCAAGGATGTTGCGCTGGAATCCTAGCTTTTTTACAGGCTATACGAGTCTGAAAACTGTTTTATACCCGATCGATAAAGCAAGTGCAATTTGAATATAACTTATAAACTAAAATAAAATATAAATAAGAATCTTCCAACGTTCCACCTCAAATGACGTTGTATGTTTGCTTGTTATAGTTGGCTAGGCGCCCACCCCTACAGGTATATTCCAGCCGTATTAAACTGATTAGAATTTAAGAGCATAAGCAGTTCCAAAGGGAGAAACTGATAAATAACGGTACCGATAGTAGAGAAATAGACTAAACTTTATGAGAGAACAGCAAATATCTAAGTTTATCAAAAAGAAGATAGCAACAATTGGGTTATTTACAGTCAGGGCGATCAGGTGTTATACTGACGTGGTTGATATTAGCATACGGCAGTTTAAAGGACCAAGAATCGGTCCTGTACTTATCCCATGTTCAACCGAGAACTGAATGTTAGAAAGGGGCAGTATTTGCTAAAAAATATAACCCGGAACGGATGGCCGAAACAATGCATCGGAAAAGTTTACGATTATTGTAATACGCGTGGTTCGGGAAAATGTATAGTTTTAAAAAGGGCCTACTGGTCTTTCCGAAATTTTTTGATCAAGGTGTTCGCAAATTGATTATATCGAAGAGCTATAAACAACGAAAAACAATACCAGTTGCTCGGAAAGTTCTTTATCAGTTAAATACTTTTATATACCTTGTTAAACAAATAGTTGATATAGTTTCACAGTGAAACTAGCTAAGAAATGTAATTCTTGTATTGTTCGTTCTTTGATATTCGATAGATATAAAAAAGTTCTCTATCGGCGTCAGAACCTAAACTGCCAGGTTGCAGAAATACATTGCTGACTTTGGCACCCGCAATCTTGACGAGCCTAGGCGCCAAAAAGTAATTTCACGAGAAATTGAAAAAGTGAGA
>JAQGAV010003423.1:0-12505 GCA_034691345.1 Phasmarhabditis papillosa | reverse complement strand
CAAGTGGAGTCGCCCAGTACTTTACTGCCCTGGACAGTGATATCTCCCAATATCACTTCCGTTCCCAATTCTAATGGCGAATCGAGCGACGATTTTCTTGCTTCCTCCGAACCTGCGTCCTTCTGACAGCGCAACCACAGGCACGGCACCCACAATACTTCTCCCCCCTGTTCGTTTTTCGCCACCTTATACCGTAGTTGGCTATCCCAGGTTTGACCTGGGAAAGAATCAGATCTCTTTCCTGAGGGTTCTGATTCCACGAATGGGTTTTGTTTTGGTAACTGGGACCACTTTCCCTGATACCTTGCAGACCGGTTTAAACCGTCATGCATTCTGGCCTTGGATTTGCAATTTGTATCATCCACACTCCTGGAGCAAAATTCGGAGTTCCGCAATGAACGGGTGCGTTAGACGGAGTCTGTTGCTGTGGCCGTTCAAAGCAGACTGAGTCTTTTTTGTGAACTACAGGTATAACCTGCCAGGCGTGTTCACAGACACAGTTGGAATTATCGTTTCCACCCAGGGGCCAAAAATGACCGTCTGAGCTTCAACCGACATCGAGCGTTCTGAGGTACGCACAAACTATACGAGACGTTTTAAGGCGGAAACGCTCATGAAACCAGACGCTGGGGAGTGGACGAGACATCGCTGGTTGGGGACGATACGAAAAACCTGAGGTAAGAACAATGTAAATATATTTTTGAAGTAATTAAATAGTTCTTAATTTAAGCAAGAACGTTTTCTTAATCATTGAAATCCACATGCAAAGATTAAAAAGAGAAATATACAATTTGAAATACAAAAAATAAAATGAGATAATATGTAGCAAGATTGCCAATTTATATACTAATAACATAAGCATACGCAACAAGATGCGTTCAGTTTCGAATACGCAGGTAAACTAGTTTAGTTTAAACCAAGATAGCATAAAGCTACTAAATACTTTTAAATGTTGTTTTAATTCAAATATTCAAGTAAAGGGAATAAATACTCAAATATAGTAAATAATATATTAATTATGAATATAGTCGACTTACGGAAGTCATACTATAGTCAGCGCCGAGAGTAATAATAGAGTATCACTTCCGTATTTATAGGATTTTTAACACCGCACCTGCAGGCAAATTATTCGCGCGTACTTGCAAAGTACAATATTGAACGGAGAGTAGCCGCCAGATGATGCCGCGGTGCTCGCAAAAGGGGCTCAGACGAGCGTTGAATTTATTACACTCTATTATTTCTCTTGGCGCTGACTATATTGAAGACTTCAAAACCTCGCAGTCCTTTAAGAGTTTAAAATGCAGTAAAAATTCCCAAGTCATTTTTCTAATCGAATTTATTAAGAATCGCTATTGTTTTGTTTACGCAATTTAGCTTATTGTGTCTGGATCAGATTTACATTGCTTTTGTACGTAATTCCGCGTAGGGTAACACGTTCAAACATGAAGACGGTGTATTATTGCCTCAGAGCATTTAACATTTAAAGTTTGTATGTTGATATATATATATATAATTCTAGCTTTGCTGAATTTACTGTCTTCAACAATAAATACGTGGCTTGGAGAAAACTAATGGACTATAAGAAGACGAGTATCTATCAATATCAAGTACAACCAAGCCGTCTTCTACCAATGCAGAGCCTTTATCAAATGAGTTGGGAGAAAGCATTTCTTGCTATCGAAACGAATGAAAATCGTAAAGAATCTCACAAAGTTATGTGAATGTGAATAAACATTTGGTTATAGTCTGATTTAAGAAGAATAATGGAGTTTTACTTGCGTATTTTTATGCAATTTTGCGTACATTTTCATATTTCGAAAACTGAGAGCCATTTTCGGAGAGATTCTCTTTGAACACGCCATTATTACTCTCTGATCTTACTATATCTCGTCCTATAATTTGTCCGACAATTGAATTGTATGCTTTATTATCTTACATAATTTGTGTAATCGTATTTGTTGATTATTATTAATTACATTTAAAGAGTTTCACTTACCAAATATTAAAACGCTAAAACCGGATTCAAAGAAGACGAAATTTGTGGAGAAAAGTCTAATAAAATGGTAAAATTATCTCGGAAACCATAACTATATAGATATTCATCAAATATCTTGCCTACAATTCAAAATATAAGAATACACGAAAAAGTTTTGGATTTAATAGATTTTCTATGTGGTTAAAGCCTAATATTTATGGAAAACCTGCTTTGGTACAGTGAATAAGAGCAATTTATAGAAGAAAATGGAGACGAACTGAACACTTGCAATTTTTTCAAACTGCCGATTAATCAATAATTCGAATGTTTTTTTTTCGAAGCAGCGGTGCTTGTGTATTGCTTGCTAGCAAAACAAATGCTGGTTAGCAAAGTACAGGCATTTCGAATGCTAGTTAGCATTTCATGCGCAAAACGATTGCGGGTGTTATGCGTGTGTTTTGCGACCCTCTGATGCGCGCGCGACCCAAATTTCTGTGCCCGAGTATATATATACATTTTAAAGCAGTTTCAAAAATAAGAGAAACCCCCAGGGCTGGCAAACGTGGGGGCCGGGAATTTCCCGGTCCCGATTTTCATACATTACAAAAATATTAACAAAAATACAAATTGTATTAATAAAAATGTTGAGAATAAAGACAAAACGTGTTTTCCGCTACTTGGGTGGTCGTTTATGAAAAAGTTCTAAGGAAATATATATCGAAAATTATTTGCATCCGAAATATTTGGGTTCAAAGGAGCGCGTTACCATTCATTTTGGTTCATTTTCGCTCGGGTTACTGTAGCTTGCACTTTAGGGTTAGGGTTTAGGGTTAACATACCTTTTAAGAACTTGGGTGCGACGGCGCCTACTTTTGTTTAAAGGAGCGCAATTAGGTTCAAAATCATTATGTTTCCATCATTTAAAAAGAGTTTTACTATACATTTTCTGCTCTTTCAAGTAAAATAAACTATTTGAATACTTTTTATCATGATATAGTCGCGCAGGATGAAAATGCGACTGCTACCCAAATTTGGTGAGAAAATGAAAATGAAAATTGCCTTTGGAATTGAATTAACCGTAGTTTATTTACCCCATTTTAATATTTTAGTAACAAAAAGATTATGTTTTTGAAGAAAATTCCGAATTATAAGGATTCTGAATTACCTTGTCACAGTTCCTTTAACTGTAAGATATCCGAAGATGGTGATTCCAGCTGCTCATTGTTTCTAATAGTTTAATAGTTAAATAGTTTAAAAGACCACCCCGGCGGGCCCGTCTACTTGAAGAGTCTGCTCAAAACCAGTTGCTAACTCAGCAACCCTTCTTGATCTTGAAACAATCTATTTTTATTCCGAAGCCTCAACTGGGAGCGCGGTATAAAAGAAACTGGAATGTTATAAACTAGTGGAGATAGATTATGAGAAAAGCGGTGTTCTATCAAAATGAATGCAGTTTTGAGAAAAGACTCTCAATCAACCAAATTTCCAGTCATTTTCATTTAACACCGCTGTTTCCTGAATACCGCGCTGCAAGCGTAGCTCTTGCAATCGACTATACATATCTCGACCTTAAATAGACACAGTGCGCCCCGTAGCTAACTGCTGCGCCAATTCAACAGCTGCCTTACGCTACGATAATTATGCGCCAGTCTGCTGTAAGTGCTAACAGATGGTCAGCCAGTAACAACCATTTTATGCCACTGCGAGCTTTTTTAAACCCGCTAAAGTCATTTTTTGATTTTCACGAATCTGTCGAATCTGAGTCGGGAGAGCAGGAAATTCAGCTGTATGGTTTATTTCAGAACTTACAACGGAATAAGGTATAGTTCTATTCAAGAATAATAATGGAGTGTTAAAAAGAATCTCATTGAAAATGGCTGTTAAAGAATTGGAAAACCCAACATATACGCAAAATGTCCTTACAATACGCAAGTAACACTCCATTATCCCTCTGAATCAAACTATAGCTTCAAATTCGAGATGAAATCATTCTTACATTGTACCTCGCAAACCATTGATTGAAGTACGGTGGCCAACCTGGCATGTTATCACCTAGGTCAATTTTGAATAAACCTCAACTTTGCTCAAGCCAGACTTAGTTCATAACCTGGATCATTTGATCTGCCTTACTCCCAATAAGATCATTGTTTTTATGGACTAATTATACGATTTCTACTAGAGTTTTACTGGCAAACTGCTGGCACAATCTGCGCGTATTAATCTTAATTGCACAATTTGTTATAGAGTAGTGGACAACACATTTCTTGTTAGCACGGCCAGCGGCTACTCAGACAGATCGATGAACACTGACCGCACTGCTAGTTAGCGGCTAGTAGCCAACTCTGAGCCGGGTCGAGACCCAAAATTCAGGAACACTTTGATATTCTTGATTACTGTCCTACCACGAGGTGCCTGATTTATCCAAGAGTACGTGTGCTTTGATTATATCGAAGTTTAAAAATAAGCCGTTTCTCGAGTAAGCAGGTTTCTCATACGGAGATCAACATAGTCAGAGGTGGTTATCAGGCCGGCCCGGCATTGGTTTCAAAATTTCAGGCCGGGTTATGTCGGGTTAGGCCGGGCCGGTTACCTGCCTTGTATACCCCCAGAGGTGGTTATCCGGCCCGGCCAAGAGCGTAGTATTCTTGGTAGAAAAAGAGTACCGGTGGATTAGATGCCTTTTTTAAAAGTACCTGCATTTTTATTTAACACCGCTGACAACGTCTAGCAACAGACTATAAATACGATCCTACTACAGTAGGTTACAGTAAGTACAAAGCGCTATATTTTCAGCGGGAGGTCGTAAAAAAGCTGCGTTGTTAGCAAAACTTTTCTAAAATGTTAGCTACGCCTACTAATAAACTTAATTTTCCTACAAACTGCTTAATGTGACTAATAAAATCTCTAGTCGGCCGGGCGCGGCTCCGTCTTATGGGAGTCTGGTTGCTGCTGGAGTAAGAAGGAGGCTCTCTGGAGTCTTTGGAGCTAGGCTCCGCCCCCTCCGTGCGGCCACCGCTCCTTCTTATAGGCACTCTGGCACTCTCTCATACACAGCCGCTGCCAACTATGCTAACATGCGGCCAACTGGCCAACTCTTCGCCAAATCTTAGCCGAACCCGGGCAAATGGGCCTGACAGGCAGGCAAATGGTCTCGCAGCGAAAGAAATAAGAGAGAAAAGAGTCAATCATTTCATAGCTAACTGACAACAGCACGTCACATCATTAGAAAAGGTGCTAGCCGAGCTGGCCCCAGCCGATTTTTATGATTTTTGTTTATATTTTTAATATTATTAATAATATTATTAGTTTTAAGTTTATTTTAATACATACACTTTACAAAAAGATCAGTTGCTTGGTTACAATAGTGTTTTACAAATTTGTCTTTGTCTTATCAAAAACCCTTAACTAAGTAGATTTTAAGCTGTAAACATGTTATATATTTTTATTTATAACTTTATTCCTATAATTAATTTATGTTATATTTTAAATATAGTCGTTTTTCTTATTAAATTTATATGTTTACAGGTTTTTCGGCGTAAAAACTAATATTTTCGACTGCAATATTCACTAAGACCCAAATGGATTTATTCTATTCTAATTTGTAGAATACAACTATATATATTTAATTACTATTAATAATATTATCTATATTTACATTTATAATAATAATATTAAAATATAGCAAAAGGCCCCATTTAGTGCACTGGTGGCTATGCTATGGATTGTGGCCTCTGGTGTGTATTCAGGTAAGCTAGGCATGCTCCAGAAGGCTCCGGCGGGTTCCTGTAGCTCCAGAAGACTCCAGGAGCCTCCGGAGCTCCGGAGCTCCAGAACTGTTTCTCGTTTCCTTAGAAAAGACTAAAAAAAGTTTATAGTGATATCTCTGCAAAAAGTGAAATTCTAAGTAATATGATTTAAAGTAGGTCATTTTATTACAATCGGTATTTCATTTATTTTTGTTTTCTTTACCGCGCTTCCACATTCATTATAGTCCGATTCAAAAGTAATAATGGAGTGTTAAAAAAGATCTCTTTGAAAATTGCTCTGGAACTTTTCGAAGAAGGAATACGTAAAATTATCCATAAATACGCAAGTAACGCTCTATTATTACTACTGAATCTGACTCACAACATGTTGAAACTTTTCTGTCGGTTAAGAAAAGGCCCACGGGTCTCGCGAAGAATGCTCAATTCTTTAATATTTAATGCATTTTCTTAGAATTTGTGCATGATTACTGTATTTTTTGCGCAGTTTCGGCAAAAAGAGCACACTCGCAGGTTTTGGCACTTCGCCTAACAGATGAGTTCATCATGTTATGGACTATTACTAACATAAATCTTGCTTTTTATCATTTGTTACTCAAAAAACCACGTTTCTGGTGATATATTCCCAAAAAAAGCCCAAGACTTTGCGAAAACCATCTTTACCAAAATTTAGTAGCAGAAAGAACACTAGTTGTAATAATATTATTAAATAAACTTTATTACTTAAATAATAAATATTATATTAAACAATAATAATACACTATTTAAGTGAACGACGAAGGCATGTTGAACGGTTATGGCGTCGACGATTACTGGTAACATCTGACGAGAGACGGGCGAGACGAAGGTTTGTACGCAGAACGGAGTGGTTTTATATATTGTAGCCGTGTTTTTAAATACTTTATTTATTTTATTATATTCTTGGACACTTTGAACTCTGCTTATATTTTCTATTATAATTCATTGCTTAACCTTAACTTATGGCTTGCGCCAGTTAAAATTTTTCGTACCACTGCTACCCGGCTCAGCGTTTCTACTCTAGGTTTTCAATTAACTTTACTTGCGCTTTTTCGGTGAATTCCCCCCTATTTTAGCGCCTTACTCCATATTTCTTGGCGTGTTTTCAGTGCAAAATCAGTTCTAGAATTCCCTCTGGGCGGTGTCGAATTTCTCATGATTTTCTTAGTTTTAAATTGATTTACGTGATAGCCGAGATGGGGACGAAACCACCGGGGTATTAATTTGCTAGCCTACGAAGGCATTTAAATAGTCTGCGTACAGGATTGTGTACCTATTGTACTGTGTAGTTTGGTTTCTTAGACGGTTTTAACTTTATTTCATTTTCATTACAAATTGATTTTTAAATAGGACTACTCAATACAGAATTAGTATAGTATTAGGATTCAAAAGTAATACCGCCGTGTAGGCTGCGTATTTCATCATTTTTAACACTGCGCCTGCTGGCATTCTACGCGCGCGGTATCAGCAGATTGCAAACTTACTTTCGACCTGCCTTACTCACACAAAATATTGCAACACTCCTACTTATTAACACTGCCGTATTACTTTTGAATCCGACTATAATTTACGAAATTGCTTTAAAATGCAGACTACAAAGCACAGCTGTTCTGAAGGCGATTACAACATCTTAGATTCTTTGTTTTTTAACTACAAAAGTTTTTTCATTGTTTCTTTTACGGTCTCAGCAGTGTTATAAAATGCTATGTTCTTGCATCTAACAAGCAGATGCGAAAGAATTTACATTTTTAACCACCGCGCTACCAGTGGAATTAGAAACAGATGGCTGCCTATAACTATTTTGTGTACTGTAATGGAAACATGCACATCTAATTAGGAAAGCATACAGGTGGTGTAGCAACCGCGGTGTTAAATAAGTATGGGGGTAAGACCGTCAGTTTTGCACTCCATTCAATGCACAAAAACGGAACTATTAACTATATTTTTTAATTGTCCCGAAAATAATTTTGTTTTCACCAGTTTCGGCAGATTTTAATCCAAAGTTGAACGATTCTTTCTTTTTTCTCGTCTCAATCCGTTTTTTAAAGTCGCGGGTGGTCGGGTTCGCTCGGCCTAACGGCAGGCGACGTCGGCCGGGACGGATTGAATTACCCCCACACCACCAACATTTACGCCACGGCTGCAGAAAAATAAAATCTCCTGCGGAACGCAGAACCATAAAAATAGACTGGAAAACTGTAAGCTAGAAGGAATTGCCGAATTTTTCAATCCTCGGCTCCCAAACTCCATTTATTCTCGTTCAATCGCCTACTCATTCTAGAAGATTATTGCATTTAAAGGTTTTTCGTAAGTGGCGTGGGAAAATCCCCGTTTGAAGGCGTTGGCGGCTCGAAAATAAGACCACCGCCAGGAAAATAATCAAGGTGGTCCCCCCAGAGCAGTCTCAAGTATTTTTTCTAGTCATCCACTTTTTGCGATAGGTCCACACTTGTCGGGCTTAGATTTGTATTAGAGCGCGGGGTTAACTAAGCTCGAGGCTGTTTGTTGTCTTAATTGTGGCTATTGTTGGTCTGCAAATGGGGGCATCTGGAGTCTTTCTTATTTAAAGGACTGGTGGTGCCCCCCCCCTTCTTAAAGGACTGCTCTAAACTCCGGCTACCAGCCACTCTATTGCTTATTCTAGCCAGCCGGATGGAGGGGCGGTAGCGCACTAGTTTTAAAGGGGACGAAAAGTTTATAGAATTGTGGATTTGTGTTGTTATATGTATTGACGCGAATATGGTGAAAGACACGGGAAAAGCGCCAGCAAAAAGACAATTTATGAAGTCTAATGGAGGCTAGTGGAAGAGTTTGGAAATTAAGGAATCAAAATTCAGGGCTGGGATTTTGACGGGCCGGGGCCGACTTTTTGGGAAATCGGTCCGGGTCGAAACTTTGAGAAATGGGCCGTGGCCCTGTCACCATTCTTGAAATATGTAATTTCCGATTGCTGGATCTGATATGTGCTATATTTTGTTTGAATTGAAGAATTGTTGTGTTTAGAAACCTCAAGTTATTGTTGAATTCCGACTAAACAAAGGGCAGCGCTGGTTAAAAGATAATTTTGTAAGCACATGTTTGAGAGATACAGGAATATATGATAAATAAGGTGGACATTCAGTTAGGTATTCGAAAAATAAACGGTAAACGGTATACCGGTTACCGTTTTACCGGTATACCGGTTACCGTACCGTACCGCGCGCCGTGGCAGAGATGGGCAGCGGGCGCGTAATTTAATCAATTGACCGTAGGTTTGAAGACAGACTATATTAACTTACAAATTCTTTCACACTGTAGATTTAAAGACATATTATAACTTACTTATTATTTTACATTGTTTTACAACGTTCTTAAAAGCTCTTTTTATATCCTTATTGAATTAAATGTACCTTACCTGTTTTTCTGTAAAAATTGTTGAACCTTTTTTTAACACCGCGCCTAATGTCTTAACGATCTTTCTATCTAATCCTTAAATATAGTCCGTTTCAAAACCTAGACTACTTTGCGCCGGCCTCATACGATGAGCGGTGTTGCAAAATTTGCCTTCAATTTCGCTGAAAAATGCCTTCCCTCTCTTCCGGCGAGATAAATTTTGAAGCTAAAATTTACACTACCGCGTCTCGTACGAGGCGGGCGCAATGTAGGCTAGGTTTTGAAACGGACTATACGCCATAAAACAGGGGTTGTTGTAAAATCCGGGCGGGGTCTGGTTTTTGAGAGATTAGAAAATGTGGAACTGTCCGACATACAAGTAATCATTACTAGTGGTCTAACTTGAGAACTCAGTAAATATTACAGTAACCAATCACAGGGCCACCCTGTTATAAAAGTACTTTTAATCTCTAGTTGTATTATGTTTCTTCTTTCTTTCCACTGGTTGCTCTTCTTAACCCTCTTTGGGTCCTCATACATGTCCCTAGAGAACATCAACAATCAATGCCGGCATAACCCCGACACTTAGCCTCTAGCAAGATCCAAACTAACCCAAATAAGAAGGGACAGACCTAATATATCTAAATAGTGTAGCACAAGAATACTCTGCACCTGCCGTGCCCATTAGGCTTTTTCTGCAGGCCGGGCGGGCTGGTTTGAGAACTCCATAGAATGAATATATGTATCATTGTGAAACATGAACCTGTATATATAAAACTGTGTGTCTTGGAGTTACAGCTAAGGAAATCGTTCTCCAATTCATTCATTAATATATTATAGTTCACCTCAAGACCTAGGCTTCCAGCGCGGTATCACGAGCGGGGCGCAGTGTTATAAAAATGAATGTACTTTTGCACAAAACGCACCACGTCGACCGATTTTACATTCGTTTTTTATAACACTGCGCCCCGTTCGTGATACCGCGCTGGAAACCTAGGTCTTGAGATGGACTATACACCTTGTCTAACAGATTACCACGCTCCCGGTCGCAAACTTCAGATTATATAAGTTTCCGGAATAAGCTTTTGATCCACCTATTTTCCGTTTATCTTTATATACCACCGCTGCTCCTAAACTGCACTAAACACATATCGTTTAAAACCTAGACTGCAAGCGCCGTTTGTAGTTAACGTGTCACTGGCTTTATAAGGGAGAAAGTCTGAATAAAATTGCACTTTTGAAGGGGAAGCCCGTCATCACCACACGTTAACTACAAACGGTGCTTGAAGTCAAGGTTTTATAATGGATTATATAGTGTTCTAATAATAAGAGTGAAGAAACCCTCTCGTTTGCGTATTTTCATAAAGAAATTGCCTATTTAACAAAAATCTTCGATATGAATATTTAAAATATTTAACACCGCTTATTTACTTTTGAGGTGGAATATATAACACCCCGAGACTTTCAAAATCCTTTTCATATAATTTCCCCCCTTCTATTCCTTTAAGTTGCGTGCTAGCTCTATTTAAGGGCTGCGGTGTTATATTCTTGGGCGGTGGCTGGCCCCTTGCGGGTGCACTGCCAGCAGTAGTCAGCCGTCGTGACATAAATTGTGAGGGTGGCGTGTCAAGAATTGTTGTTTTTGTTTGTCAAATTGCCGGCAGCTAGCTAGTAGCTAGCTACTTGCGAGTTACTGGCAAGAACGAGCAATCGAGGCAGAGAAGCACTCTTAAAGCAGCCGAAATATAGAATTATACTAGTTTTTGATGGGGGGGGGGGTGATGATTGGAAGTAATGGAAAGAGTTTGTAGAATTTATGAAGTATGGATGAATCTTGTTAAAATATGTATAAGGAGAACAAGCTTAAGAACTTCAGCAATTATCCATACTTCATCGTTCGAGGATCCGTAGTTTGGAGATGAACAATATTAGCCTGTTGAACGTATTTAAAAGTATTAAAAATATTTTATTTCCTGTAATGGTACATATGACATAATAATAATAGATTTCTTCGAGGCAGAGCTTCGGCCATTCATTCCGTAATCTTCTGAGCATAGACGGCTCCTTTCTAACATTCAGTCTAAGGGTGCACGAAACATGGGATAAATAAGCTGCTGGTTTTACAAGCCTTGTGCAGCTACGGGGAGTCGAACCCACAGCCTCAGATTCTCGCGGATTCAGAGACCGCTGATTTAATCAATACGATAAACAAGCAGCTTCTTAGATGAGTCTATTTTGAACCTCTCGTTATAATTATAAATTTACATTATAAAAGTAGAAACTGCGAACCAGACTTCAAACTACAAATTACAAAATCTCGATTCCTATAGTAGAATTCAAGAGTTATACCGCCGTGTTGCGCGGGCGGAATGTCTGAAACAGGCGAAATGCTGGCAAACTTGCAATCAGCAGGGTTATGTGCGCCTAAGATGCCAGCAGATGCGGTGATAAAATACGCCGATCACACGGCGGTATTACTTTTGTATTAAACTATAAGCAATAGACCTTTCAATCCTTTCCTTCTTCTCGATCAATATTCATTTACGGATAACTTTTGTCTTTTACTTCCATTGAATCGTTGCGTTTTGTCCACTTTTAGGGTTAGAGCACCAAATTGCCAGCCGAGCGCGTATTCAAGCGGAAATGAAACAATGCTCGCGCCCCAATGCTAATCTCTCTTCTTTTTTGACATTTGTGTTGGAGCAGGCAGTTTGCGGTGGGGCGCGCAACTATGACGAGCAACATTTAATAAACGAAAACTTATATGGACGGTTTTTTGGGAAGTCCTGGTCGGAGTGTTGAAAATTAGTAATGGATTTCTATTTTTGAAAGAAACTTGTAGAATAGATCTTGTAATAGAATGTATAGTCTGTAATGAGATCTAAGTATGTAGCACAGTGTCCTGGAGAAAGGCGCAGTGCTAAAATGAATACAATTTTAAATAAAAGTTCAAATCCACCGATTTTCCATTAATTTTTATATAACACTGCTTCTACACAGTTGCCGTAGAAAAAAAAGCCCGGGTGGGTGCCGGCAGAAATCCACAACTGCTCGGGGCAGCTAAAAACTGCCGGGGCACCCACCCGGGCATATCTATACTACGGCAACAGGAAACGATGCGCTGCTGGAATGTGCTAGACTTGTTGGACTTGTGAATTTAGCGGAGAACACAAACTATTGAAATAGTTTATAAATATATAGTCTTTTTAGGTTTCTTCGACTAATGCGCGGTTTCGATGCCGAAGACGTAGAAGTGATAAGAAAAGCAGTAGAGTCAGGCGGGGTAGATGCCAAGGTTTGTGAAGAGCTATACTCGTATTCAAAAGTAATAAGGCCGTTTTAATAAGCAGGAGTGTTGCAATATTTTGTCTGAGTA
>JAQGAV010003422.1:0-12505 GCA_034691345.1 Phasmarhabditis papillosa | reverse complement strand
GCGGCTACTCTCCGTTCAATATTGTACTTTGCAAGTACGTGCGTGCAATTTGCCTGCAGGTGCGGTGTTAAAAATCCAATAAATACGCACATGGCAGTCCATTATTACTGTCGGCGCAAAATATTGTTTACAAACCATTTATTAATTAAAAGTTTATTACAAATACGCAACATGTATAGATCATTTATATTAAATTAACCGTTTGTAGTTTTATTATTTGGTGATGCAAACTTGTAAACTACATTTACTTTTTGGTACACTTAGTAACCGAGTATATTTCATAAGTTGTCCATCCGTCAAACCAATTCTGAAGGTATTTTCCATGTGGATTAAGAGGAAGATGACAAACATTTGTTACATTCATCATTGCATCATTAATACTCCACTATAAAGACAAGTCTGTTGAACAACTGGGATCAATTTAGTTTCAATCAATCGAGTCTCTTTTAAAACCTAAACTGAATGGCGCCGGTTGTTCGACGCGCGGTGTTGCAAAATTTTATAACACAGCGCTTCGAATTAGACCGGCGCTGTTCAGTTTAACTTTAAAGCAGAGAATAAATAAGATTCTTTTGAATAATGGAAACTACAGCAGTTTAGGCTTCTTCATAGCTATCAGCTTGTATTTTTATGATAGACTAACCAAAATAGTACTCCCATGATAGCTCATGGAACAATTATTTTGAAGCTTTACTGAATTTCTAATCAATAAGATACAGAAAACTTTAAACGTCGTAACAAATCATAATACAAATTTAGTTATTATATTTTTCTTTCTTTCACAAAATCCCCAAAATTGTTCTTTTAAAATAAAGTCAAAGCAGAAATCGTGCCCCGATCAAGCCACGTGCCGGATTCGGGGTTTTTCGGCCAGGACCCTACCGTAATCAGCCCTAAAATCGTATATTCTTTAACTCACATTTGCTTTTGGTAAGGTTTCATTACCATTAAAATATAGTGAGAATATAAACGGTAGGTCAACTGGAAATTGTACGCTAGGCTCAGCGATCTCCCTTCCTTCTTTGGTTATGCAGGAAGCAGTTTGCTAAAAAATATAGAATTATTTAATATAGTCTATAACAAACAAAAGACTGCAGAGCGTGGTGGTATACATAGGCTTCGGCAATTGCGTATTTGTCTTTTTCTGGCCATGATACAAAATAAAACTAGTACAATAATATTTTTCTGAAAACAAACAAAAAATTGCGCATCGAACCATATAATTGAACTTTAATTTTGCCAAAGAACGAGCGATTTTGCAAACCTTAAACAACACCGCTCACTGCAGTCGTTTCTTGTTATAGAATATATCTATTCCCAACTTTTTATAAACTTTTATTAAACTTTTGTTGGTAAGGTTGATTTCTGATTATCAAATACCCGAAGGGGAGTGTTGTAGAGTGCCAGTTTCAGTAAGGTTGACTTTTTATGGATTTACTATAGGAGCCATCGATGAAATTCATGGTGAACCTGGAAGATCTGTATACTAACGTTATTTAATGGAATTATTTATGGAAGAACTGATTGTTACTTACGGTTTCGATACTTTGATTCTCAGCATAATTAGATTGTTTAACATAAGATTTACAGCGATATGACACTAAAAGAAAAGACAAGTTATTTATATTTAATTATAAATCGTTAATAAGTCTAGACTCTCTTCCATAATCCCGAAACAACAAATGAATGGAGGATTCGAAAGGAAATCCCACTACCATTCTCATCCTTTTCTACTTTTCCCTAGACATGAGCGGCACATTCGGATCGAGCGTAATAGTCGTTATACCTAATATTTCTATTTTTTCGGTAAAATACCTTAAAATTGAGCATAATACAAGCTTATTAGGTAACTATCCGGCCACTATTAAGAAGTGTCGGATTGGCCAAGTGGATAGAAACTTTGCCTCATAATCTCGAGGTCGATTGTTCGAATCCGCCCCGAAGAAATTTTTTTTGTAAATTTTTGATCCGCCGCCTCCGCTCCACAGGTGCTGTGCAATGGAGTCCTGGCTCCCTATGGTCCCTTCGTCTCACTTGTTCACTCCAAAAATATGGATAAACAATCTTTACCCTATTTGTTAATTATGCTGACTATTGCTCGTACGGTTTCGCGATGGCAAATTATCTGCCAACTAGCGGCAAAACAGCGCCCATCTCTACTTTATAATAAAAACTTACCGGAGATTTAACAACAACCAACTGTGATCCCGTTTTACAGGGGTTTGGCTGATTTATAACTTCTTTAAAAAATACTAAAAGAATAATAGACATCAACAGCATTTGAAAAACCTTTCTGTTCAGTTTGAAAGAAGAAAGCCGTAGACACATAAAACGTATTTAGAAAGCTTTTTTGAAATATGACAGCCACATATTCTAAAAATGAAGAGATGGAATATATGGAACCAAAATAAACCAAACTCCAAAGACACAACAAATTTATAGAGAGATTAGAAAATATGGGCCCTTGTTGATTTAAGATTGACTAATATTAGAGGTAAAGCTCATTTAAAGGGGGCTTTATTGCCTATCCTACAGTTTCCACGATATCAGTTTTATTCACAAATTCGATGGAAAAAATTGACTTTTCCATACAAAAACATGTTTTATGTATGAAATTATACTGCTGAATTTTATTCCAAAAGAATATTTGCGAATTTCTCAACTCGAAGAGCGCTGCGGCGTGAAAACACATTTTCGGCCATAATTAGTGTACCAAACAGAACTTTTTTTATTTCGTGTTTCAATAGTGAACGCCTGATAAATGACTGCAGTAGAAGTATAGCTGAATCCAACTATTACTATTTTATTATATCAAGTCAGACTAGGGCTCGCTACGCTCGTCATAGAGCCGGCCAGAGCGGAAAATTTGAGAATTCAGTCATGTTTGGTTGGTTTATTTGCTTTGTCTATCCGTTGGTGACGAGGGCCAAAATTTCGCTCTGGCCCTGTTGGTAGGTTATATCTAAATTTGCTTTAAATATAAGCACAGTTGATATCTACCAAGACGAGATGCAACACGTTGAGTGAGCCCAATTACACAAGGATTTGGCTGACTTAGACTATTTTTTAATGAAAAGAAGAAAACAAATAGAACACAGACACATCCGGGTTAGAGATGGTAGTTATACTCTATGAAATTCATGTTTGTAAGAGGGTTTGAATAATTACATGCACATATATATGTGACACAAATTTTTCAGGGTTGAAGTCTTAATGGATCAGGCCGATCCGAATTTGAAATTATTTGGCCTGCCATATTCTGGCTTGACTTTTATTCAAACTGCTGTCGTAAACTCATAAAATCCGTTTTTCACGTGGAATTTATGAAGATGGAACGCTCTATATTGCACATAATAGCACGACTCAAGGCGATATAGATGTTCGCGAGCTAATAGAAGGTGGGGAAATTATACATGATAACATTGAATGCATTTGCAAACTTTTATAGAGTTTTCGCTTTGCGTATTTATTGGGGCCGTTAGGTCCACCGACTACCTCTTCCATGGAGCCTTCCTTTAGCCGACTTTCGTCTTCCTCATCTTCCTCGTCGTCATATCAGATGTTCCGAAGCACCCGAACGCTATATTTAGCGGGCCAACCCGGATTTTAAATAACAGAAACCTATATATAAATCATTGAAACAAATCGGGCTGGACAGGGGGCCGGGAAAACCACGATCCTGAAGAAAAACCGGCCTCGCCTCAAAAATATCAGGCCGGTCCGGTAACCAGCTCTGGGGAGCATAACTTGGAAGTTGCTAATGAAAAATAAATGCGAGGAAGGGTATCATAGAAATTGTGCGGATCTCGGGTTAACATAGAACTTGAATCTCTACGAAATATTCGAGGTTTACTATCGGTTCCATTTTTGCTCAAGTAGGCAAATGTAGCCAAATATTATTTGAAATTAATTTTCAAGTAGACCATCTAAACACGCTTTGATGTTGGCAGAAATTCGTAACTTTTAAAGTAAGACATTAGCTTGAAGATTTATATACAATAATACGATATACAACATGACGAAATGACAATAAATAAATCCCGTAAACAACTGACCGATTAATTAACCCGTATGCACTCATATGCCTAACAATTCTTCCTCATCCATTACATCAATCGTTGAACTTGGTAAATTCTCAGATTCTAGATCAAGTAAGGTGTCCTCGAAAACCTCGACGTCAGACTAAACATATTTATTTGAAGGGAATAATATTGACAATGTAACATTGGACGGCAACTTATTCACAAACTAAAGTAAAAGGGGGAAGTATTTTGGTTCGCTTTATATTCCGTGGAGATGAAAACTACGATTTAGATATAATAATAAACAACAAATTTAATTCCACATACCTTTTCTATATCATCATTTGAATCGTATGGGTGTTTAACGTCAGGAGGATGACTGGTCCAACTTATTCCGACATCGTCACTTTTTTGGAACGATTCCTCATGCTAAAAAGGAAATTGAAGAAGGTTAGCGATACGATGCGAACCTTAGAGGTGGTGGGAGTCGAGATAAATGAAAGGTCGAGTGAGGGAAGAATGGGTGGTGCGCTTCTGACACGGATGGGTTGAACAGGCAGCAGCACATTGTTCTCAAGCTCCGATAAACGTTTACAGGAATCCGTGAGAGGTTCAACCTATGAAGATAATAACTTGTTTAAAAAAAGAAGTGAATTTACTCTATCCCTTATATCGTTGATCTGTCCTGAACATTGTTCTTTCAAGACCTCGAATGCGCGAAATAATGATTCCTAAAATATTGGCACATTATATGATGAGCATATGAAACGTACCAAACCCAATTGCGCGTCCATAGCAGGATGTGAAGAACGTAGCGTATTCTTCAACTTGTCGATTTCCTCTCTATCCTTGTTCGACTGTCTTTCTGATTTCGCAAGCAGGGAATTCTGTTTAACGAATAATTAGACAAAGTAGTAATCCTCACCTGTATATTCATTTTTTTCTCCAGCTCATTTCGTTCCGCCACCCAAACTGTTTCTTTTTCTCGAGCAGCATTCAAGTGACCTTGAACACGTCTAAATATCACAATGTTTTGGAATGATGAAAAAACAAACTTCAAGTCCAAATTTTGTGTTTCAATACGTTCTCTTAAAATATCAACGTCTCTCTTGGCTACCTGAACCTGATTTTCTGCAGTTTCTTGCCTGAAACAATATACAATTACATGAATGCGCGGCAGCAAACTTACGCGAGCTGAGCAGCCCTACAACGTTCCAGAAGTTCTTCACATTTATTGGTCAACGTTTGATTTCGCTCTCTGTAGAAGCTGTTCTGCTCACCCATACTCTGCGTCTGCATGGTATAGTTTCTTTCAATCTGCAAAGATGTATAAAATGTGTATACAAATATGAAAAAACCTCTGAAGACTTTTTCTTTGATTCTTCAAGCTCGCTCCGGAGACGATGCACATCTGCAACCTGTCGTTCAAGATTTGAGACTTTCTAGAAACAATTAGAAATTGTGAAAAAAACCGAGGTGAGCCTACTTTCAGGATCTCTGCATTTTGTAGCTGCAACTTGTTCTTCATACTGATTTCATTACTGAGTTGTTGTTCCAGGCGCTGACGAATAGTCACCGTGTTCCTGCAAAATGAATAGTGAAGAGAAGGCGAATGATCAACCTAAGTTGAGTTTCCAATGGGTTGATACGAGCCATGACACAACCATTTTCTTGCCGAAGCTGTTGTACCTCAATTTCTAGTCGTTCGTTGGTTTGCAACAAAGCTGAGGCCGACGGACCAAGACCACTAAAATGTAAATGTCAACGAGAGTGGAAGACATTCCATACCCGCCGAATAGAGGATTTACATGAACACGGGTGCTTCTTTCACGACTTCCTGAACGTGACCGATGATGTCTCTAAAACCGAATTGCAAAGGTTCAACACACTTTACTAGTTACCTTGCTCTTTCTTCGCTTACGATCCCGGCTTCGAGAGCGAGATCTCTTTTCTACGGAATATCGGCTAGTACTCGGATAGTTGCCGTTGTGTGCCTCATCATAATTCTGCAATATAAGTACACTGTAGCTGCTACCAACATCAATTAAACTTACCGAAAATTGGGGAAGCATTTCACAGATAATGGCAAACTATATCCGCACTGAAATAGACTAATAACTATCACAGACATGACTCACTATCAGCAAAGAAAGAAAGCTAACCAACCCCACCAACCAATAATTTTGTCTCAGTTCTACCAACTTAATATATGTAAACGAAAACACAAGTATAATATTTATTAGTAAAAATACACGATCTCATCACCTCCACCTTGCAAGTTCGACCAGAAATTCACATGAAAGCAAGCGGATACTAGAAAAAATAAACAGATGAGCAGTGATTAATAACGAAAACAAAGATAAAACAATCAATTAAAATATAAATTACAATCTTTGGTATGATCTATATACCATAACTATTAATACAACAAAAATACAGCTCCTAAGATCACAGATTCGCTCGGGCAAAACGCAGAGAATAAGACAACTAAGACCATTGGAAGTAATCAATTGTCGACCAGCTTACTGAAATAAACAAGAAATTGCTATTTTGAAAAAATGTTTTACACAGTCAAAAATTTAGTACAACAATCAGTTGACTAGCTCCCAGTCAGATTCATCACTCTTTATAGACGGATTGGAGATTGTGAGTTGCCCAGAGGTATTTGTCAGGCTTTCATGAAGGTCACGGATTTGCTATAAGACGATGGTAAAGTCGAGAAAGGTAGAATTTAAATTAGTGAGTGGACAAGAGAGACATATGGACGAACATTTACATACCTTCTTTAATTTTAGGCACTGTTTCATTTCAGACACAATCATGTTAGTGGACACCAATTTGGGCTAAAGACAACAAGGGACATGCATGCAACAAATTAGTGAAAAAGGAAGGCTACATTAGATGACATATATCCCAGGGCAACCTCACATAACGCTGGATTAGGCATAGCGCTCTTCAAGCAGACCCACAGAACCTCCTTGATCAACTAACCGGAGAAGATTTCTTCAGGGCTGAAGTTTCTTTACTGTCTAGATCGTTCAATGCAGAGTTCAGAAGATTGAGCTGGAAATGTAAAATACTAAACTCTAAATATTCCGATTCATACAAGATGCTCTCCAGTCGCCACATCAATAACTGTAGAATTCTGCTTCTTGGAACACGTTTGTTTCTGAGCCTAAATGAGAATTATTAATCTCGCAAACAAACCAACTAAAGTTTGGGGGAATGTGAAAATCTACCTCGCTGGTCGCTCTAGTAGAATCAATAACCGAATGTGCAGAAGCATCGCTCTTACAAGATTTCTTGGAATGCTCCACGATAGTAAAATTTCGAGCACGCAATTCCTAAATTGTCTAGCTCATAAGAGCAAACAATTCCAGGTGCGTGTATCCACCAATGATAACGTACATTGTGTTTTTCCTGTTGATACGCTACGGCCTCAGATAGCTCATCAGCAGTCTTCTTAAGCAAGGCCTTTTCGGCTTCAACCGCCAAGTTCTTTTCCTTAAGCTGACGGTTTTCCTCTTGAAGCTGAGCAACCCTAAATTTTAGAATTAGTTGACTACAGTTATTCTCGAAAAAGCTTACAAGGCAGAATTCTCAGGAACTTCCTGCTTCAGTGACAATGCCTTTTCACGCTCTTCAAGCTCCACTTTGCTATAATAACAAATGTGAGGGCTAGTAAAACCATGAATCTTACTATTGCTCAAATCGTGCAACCTCGGAATTGAGGTTCTCCACCAATCTTTGCAGACTCTTATAGTCTTCCATTATCCTGTTCTTCTCCTGAAAATTATAGTATTATTCTTTGAAAAGAGACAAAGCGTGCCGTGGCGGCAGAGGAGAATGAATGTGAATGCAGAGAAAATCGATACCTCAAAAACATTACACAACATCAAGAGGTGAAACATGCTACTGCACGTGCACCATTGCAAAAAATGAATCTCAAGAGAACAATGTGTAATATTCAACTGATGTGCAACTTTATCACGATGTGTGGATAACTCTAGCTTAATTGAATCATCGAAGAACAGTGCAAAGTTAGTATTATAGAATAGAATAGTTGAAATGACGCGGCGAGTTTTTTTTCAAGGTAAGCCGTATATCAACCGGCTGCTTAAGTCTGTAACTTTAAACTGAAGCTGAAAGTGTGGTGAGCAGTGTCTGTTTCCAGCAATAGACATAAAATGTGAATAATGTTCAAACCATCAGACCAAAAAATTAACAACTGAATACACATTTACTATGAGTTTTCAAAACTACGCCTCCCTAATCCCTATTAAATTTGGATGCTAACTTTTTCAACAGTTGCTACTTTTTTCTCCAGAGTTTGTGGCACCCAAAAAAATAGGAAGTTAGGGTTTTCGAAGGATACCTATGAGGATACTGGACTAAATGAATAACGCTCAATGCTGATAACATCCGTCAATCGGCAGCAAACTTAGATGAGTGGTGCATTATTTGGTAACACATACCAGTTCGGCAGCCGATCTTTGCTCTTCCAAGCGAGAATCAGCTTCTTTGCGATGAACTTGAAGTCTGTCTTCAACATCTCTCTGCTTAGCTGCCAAAGCACTTTGAAGCTGAACAAACGTTTATATACTGCCAAGCTCTACCCATGTACCTCAAGATTTTCAGCAGTAAGCCTGGCAGTCGTTTCTTCGCGCTCTGCGAAATTCCTCCGAAGATCCTCACATACTGAATTTAGCTCTTCCATCTTTTCTATCGAATATCCAACCTTCTAAAGAGTAAACGTTTTCTATAATACAGATGTCATACGTACAATGGAGGACTGTTGCTGCTCTGTTATCAATTTACTCTGAGCTTCTTCTAACTGACTGGTAACATTATTGTATTTCTCAGTGACAGCTTCGATAACCTAGAACATCAAGTAAGTATTTTTAGACAGTGTTCCACAAACCTCCTTAGACTTAGCGAACTCGGCCTTCCATCTCGCTGCTTCGGCTTGGGCAGCATGGACATTTCCGGAGATATTACTTTCCTCCTAAACAACGACTTTCCAAGAGTGGTTAGAGTATATAACCTGTTCAGCTTTCTGCTGCAGATGGTTAATCTTCACTCTGGCTTCGGCATTCTCGGTTGACAAAGTTTGATACTTATGTCGGAGCTCATCGACAGTTTTTCTAAATTAAGCTCATAGCCTCGGTTGCGAATAGGAGAACTTACGCAGAGGTAGCCAGTGAATGTTCGGCCGCATCCTTTGCGCGCACAGCCTTGGCAAGTCTTTCTTGCATCTCGTGCTTTTCAAAATTACCTTTTTCTATATCGCGATTTAATCGATCAACCTGAAATAATGACTGCATGAACAAAACTTCAATTCAATTCTAACCTTCTGTAAGTGCTGAGCACTATCTTTGACGAACACCTGCAGAAAACCAATATAGGCCTGGTCGATTTCCGGAATTTTTGTCAAGGCTGCCAAAACCTTTCCACTGTCAAGCTTTTCAGTTTTCATGGCTGAAATACCAGTACAACATGAATTACAGAGAAAAAGTACCTTTCTTGGCCTTCTTGGGAACGGCATTTTCCGTAGAAACTTGAATTTTGTGAGAAAGCTCTTCTAACACTGGCTGAACATCTTGGGTGGATTTAGTTTCTTGCACAGTGGATTTGGTTGACGTAATGGAAGTAGCGGCATCAGCGTTGATAGACGGCTCTGATGGACGCTAAAAAGCTATTAGACTATTGCATGTACTGAATAACAGTACTTCGACCACAGGGGATTCTTCAGTGTCTAGGTTTTCAACTTCTGCAGTCTTCTTATTCTTCGTGTTGCCAGCTCCAGATTTCTTTCCTTTGGTAGTGGCTTGCTGCAAGCGAAAAATAGGTTCATAGAAAAGCAATAAATACCGCAGGCTCCTTATCGTCTTTCTTGTCCTTACTGGCTTGCTTCTTCTGGTTTTTGGCGGCTGGCTTTGTCTTGTCATTTCCAGTCAATATTTTGCGAACATCGTTAGGATACACCTAAACAACTGGTATAATATATTGCAAAACAAAATTAACATACCTTGTCAAAATCATCACCTCCACTGAAGAAAAAGAAGTATAGGGAAACGACTACTGTCACACCTCCGAGAACAATTCCAAGATTAATCGGATCCAACATCTGTATTTGTAGATAGGAAAGCCCAAAAAGGTTCGATGGACAACCTAGATTGACAGAATAAGTGAAAAAAGAGAGAAGCGAGAGAAATTTGGAACAAAAATGAAGGAATGCCCCAAACAGCAAACTTTTGAAGGACGTTTGAAAATTGCCGCGCTGGCCATTACCTGTGGAGCGTATTTTATACGAAAGGTGTATAGGGTGTATAGAAGTTTTTTGAAGCACTTCGCACGTTCCGGACACGATTTCCACGTTTTTTATTATCGTGAAGCTGTTTTTATGCAATATTATTAGCGGAATAGTATAAGCTATTTTATAGCAGAACAAGTGCAGATAGTTATTTTATACAGGGAACACTGAAAACTGTTAGTTGCGACAGATATAGCTAAGAACGCTTTCGTATGTTGGTAAAGGTCACACTGTGTGACCTGGGTATAGAAAAATGTCAATAGTGGCAATCAGGTCACTTGATGACCAACTGTGCTATCAACATATGAATGTTATGGCTGCCAGAGTGGTTATTTGGATGGAAAGATGGTTTTATTGTATATTAATAGAAGCTGTTTATTGAATATGGAGAACTGTTGCAGCACATGGATGGATGTACATTCGAAAGGGGAAGCTGATCAAACAAAGTTACTATTGCATTATGGTTGTACAGTTGGAGTTGTGGTATTCCCCACTGCCGAATTGGAACGGGAAAAAGGAATAACGTCAATCACTTCTGTAATATTTTTAAATGCGAGGCTATGCGAAGAACGAAGTTGGATTTTATTAAAATATATGTAGTTATTGCAATTACTCTATAATATTGAGATGTAGTTATTTATTGCGTTGCCGTAATTCTTTTTTAGTTAACCTGCAGCACAAAAAATAGCATGCTTAAGTTGAAGATTGTGATTTATACTTTGGCACCATTCTGGAAAGTGCATGAAGTGGCATGTGAATATATCTGTATCGGAAACTACCGTGCAAATTGTGTTAAAAAGTAATATCGTCGCTGCCATCTTGCAGGTCAAGGTATACCCCGCAGTGTGCACTTTTTGCTAACTCTTACGGTTGTATTCACTCACTTTGATCAAAGTAAAAAAGTGGACGGGTCAAGGGCAAAAGTTTTCTCGACAATTTTTTTCTCTTATTTTTAACTATCTACAAGGGATAACAATTCGAATAGGAGGCTTTCGTAAATGTAAATGTCACTTGATTTTGTGCATCTGAAATATAAAGGGAACATCAGTTCCGAGAGTGTCCCATGATGTAATTTCTTCCAGTTTTGAACTAAAGTATTTTTTGCGAGCTTATAAAAACAATTTCTAGATTTTTTGCGAACATAAACCTTTGGTTGCCTTTCAGAAATTGGATTATGCCCTCAATGGTCTCTCTAACCCAGATTATTGTATCAGAAATACATGAAAAAGGAAGGAAAACCCTAAGTTTACAAGCGATTTTATAAGTTGTTTTCACTATGGATGTTATCTGTGGGATAACGTTCTCCGTTTTCGTAGTTGGCATAGCAAAGATGATTTTCGATACTTGGTAAGAATCTAGTGCCCGATTTACTTTCGTTTGCAAAACCAAAACAAGTATAGTCGGCCGACTAATCGCTGGCAGCTAAAGGTCTAAAATTTTTTAATTAGAGCACAGTTTTGCTCTAAGTCCTCAAATAAGCTGTAAATAATTTGCAGTTCGTACCGTAATCTTTTGCAAGCGATTAGCCCACCGAGTATAGGAGTACTTCAAATACGCGTACTCCAAATTTATCCACTGAGTAATCTGCACTGTAAATTTAAAAAATCCACATGATTATTGAATTTACTAAAACGAATGGCTGGTACCATTTTGGAGAACATTGGCAGATATCATGTGTTTGCGGGATGTAATGTGACATTTTCAGCTTGTGATCACAGAATTTTACGGATCTGTATCCAAAATAGATTTCGGATAAGAGGCATGGGAATCAGACCTGCAAAAGTTTTATATATAATTGAAAACATATGTTAAGTGTAGGAGCAGAAAAACCAAAGAACAAAGTTGGATATGCAAGATAAAACAATGATGGTTTAAATATTCTATTTTGAACGCGTTTATAAGGAAGGTCTACAAAAATGTTCCGTTCTAATTAGTTCTGCTGGTTTTGCCAGTTTTATTTTGAAAATCTTAAAATGCCATAACTTAAAATTCAGAAGTCATTATGGTAGTACTGTGGCCGTATACGCGTATGCACCAATATCCCGTTTAGGACGCGGGCGGGGCGGGGCGATCTCCCGCGCCCGCCCGCCCCGCCCGCGCCCGCGATGCACCAATATCCCGGGCCGTGGGCCAGAAATCGGCTTTAGGGCGCATTTACAAGCGCCCTAGC
>JAQGAV010003421.1:0-12509 GCA_034691345.1 Phasmarhabditis papillosa | reverse complement strand
GCCGGGCCTAGGCCCGGCCCGGCCCGGCCCTAGGCCCGGGCGGGCCCGGGCCCAAGTTGGATGGTCTGCCCCAGCAAGTTCACTTTGACAAGTTTCAAATGATCAATCGGGAAAAGGAATTAGTAAGTGATTCCGTTTTCAATACACCCCAATTTACATATACCGCAAAACTGTTGACACGATACGGGATATTGTTGCGAATTAGAACGATCAGAAAACAATAGAATAATAAAATAATGATAATAGTTTGTAGCTAAACAAGTAGGAATGTACCGCAAACTATACATATACAAATTGTGATCATGTTTGACCACTGAAATGATATAGCTCGTAAAGAGTGCGAAAGGACGAAGTAACCCGAGAAGCAGCAAAAATCTTGTGATGTCAAATGCGGCAGACACTCTACAAAACATGTTAAAAAGGTCGTTTTGCTTAATTTAGTTATATTTACAAGAGTTTTACAAATCAAAAGAGAACGTTTGACTTAAGATTTCACACCTAAAGAGTGAAAAGTAGAAGTGTACACAGAGAAAAACGAGAATGTCGAACGTAGTCAGACGGCCATTCAGTCATCTGGTTAGAGTAAGATTGTAAGAAATGTAAGTGAAGAACACGAATATGACAAAAATGGCTGCATGCAATAGTTGAACATCGATTGATTATTTCAATTATTAACAGTAAGGCAAAGGAACAATGATGCGGCACACAAAGGTGTGCAAATATAAAACTAGGCGTATTTCATTTTTCAAATAGTGGAGAAATCGAGAATTATGATTACTCATTGCAGTCTCGTTGTGAATAAGAAAATAGAGAACGGCGATAGACGTAACCGACATGAGCTGTTTAATACTATGAACGAACAAAGTTCGTAGCAAAATAGGGACAAATTGTTGCATTTCGTTAATTTTACCTTAACAGTCAATGTAACGAAAGCCTTTTCCATATCGGCAGCTAGTTCTATTCCCATCATTTGCATCCAATCCTTTAGATTTAATTCAGCGGCTGTAAGATCCATACTACAAACATATTGAACAATAAGTAGAAACTAAACATTCAATTTAGTGACGAGTCTTCGGCGAAAATGAAAACCTGGATATATGCCACCAAGACAGGCGAAAGAGTGAATGTAGCTCGTCTAGTATCCTTAAACATCCAAAGAACACATGTGGTAACCAATAGAATAAGACCGAATATAGAGTGATATAGGAGAGCCCAAGTCTAAAGAGCAGTTTAATATTTAGTTAACTAACCGGAAAAAAACTAACCATCATTGTTACCAGGGCAAATGCATATGCATGATTGAGAAAGAAGAAGAAAATGGTAACGACTCCATCTCGAGCTGCATTATCACCGGCACCCGCAGCTAAATAATATAACTTAAATATATCTTCCAAAGTGGAACAACGTCAAACAAACAGTTAAAACACCGTAATCACATCAAACACTAAGAGTAATTAAACAAACAAACACTGCACTACATACCTCTCTCACCCTTAATCATTTGTTGAATCTTATGTCGATCTACAGTCTGTGAGGTAACTTTTCTAAGAGGAATTGAAGTTGGTTCAGTCTCGTCCATCGGCTGCTGTTCTTCGGACGATAGCAGCTGAAAATAAAATAGATTTTATGTAAAGTAACACTCACAGTGCAAAAAACGAATGACATGACCAGAAAGCTTAAAGCATAACTCAAAGACAGCTAGAAACGTCCCCTCCCCTACCATTGCCAATTAAGATATTAAAAATATATATATAGGTTTTCAATTGTTTTTGGAGTGGAGAAAGCGTAGACAAAGTTAAGCAACATAGATAGGACCGTGATAGGGGTTTATTTAAGTTGAAATGTGAAGCCATTAATTAATTTGGCATATATTTACCATAGTAGTTCCCCGGGGTCGGGCAGTGGACGGGGAGTTGGACGCTTCCGAAGAAGACCGACGACCCACAAAGGTCGACTGAGTACCAAAAGGTTCACATCTCTAAATGACCAAACAGTCTCTATACATTCAAATTAAAACAGCCATCTCTAACCAGGCAAATTAAAATCACAGAATTTATGCACCTCAGTGTATATTTCGTGACATTCTTTTTTTTAAAGAAAAATTAAGAAAGCACACATAGAAGCATATATACCATACACAATTCAATTATTTTTTCAATATATCAGTGCTTCATTGTTTAACTTACTTCCTCGTGAACAGATGAACCAGAAGGATCATCGTTCATATAATGTCTTGTTCCGTCTTTCGTCCAGAGAAGTTGCAAAATTAAGGCATAGTACAAAACCTACATAAATAACAATAATATAAGGGGTTCCTTTACAATCTAACCAGTAACGACAGCGGGTTAACGAAAGCCGGCCATTCAAGATTATCAGCCAAATCAAAGTTCCACCATGAATCGCAAGTTGTAACCAGAAATCGAGATAATCCAATCAATCTGAGAGATGAAATAACGTAAATAACAATATAAGTAATACCTTGTTGTTAGACTACCAACACCCAGCCATTCTTGCACAAGGGGAATCTGATAGACGTAGATGCAAGTGAAATGAATTGCTATGAAGAAAACGAGGAACTAAAATAAATTTGAAAGCAGTTGATGAAATATGTAAGATTACTCGTTTAATCTGGTTATAGACATTATGGCGGAGCGGTTTGTACAGAGACCACCAAGTTGCAACAAACAAGAAAGCGGCAAAGTAGATGAAGTTAAGAAGAGATGGCTACAAATAAGAGATTAATTTAATGAAGAAAGTTTTAGCTAACCTGAACACAACCAACTACGGCAGCAATAATAATTATGACCACATTGCTGAACCTCTTTAGTGCAGACGATAGGGCGCTTAGACGATCGTCACCAGAAGATAATCTACTGAAAATAGCAATTAATTTCAAATATATTTAATGTTCAATATTTCCCAACCTGGTATCGTGACTCCTGACTGGTTGAACAGAGCCAATGACATCTAATTCTTCAGCACGATGAGAAAGGAATGCGACACATACCAACGAGATGAAAGATGCTACCAACGAGGTAATCTCAGGCAAGATAGACTTTGCCGAGTTGAAACCATCGCCTCCGTGAAATCTGATGATATTTAATATAAAAATTTAAGAAGTATTATTTATTTAATAAAATGTGTTTTCCTAAAAATTTACCTCAAGAAGCCGGAGTATCTCCACCACTTCACATCACTTGAATTACAGTCATTCTTGTAGATTTGCTCATTTCGCTGTATGGGCTCGTAGATCTGATATGAAGTCTGACACAAGGCACATAGCAGAGAATACGTGAATGTGAACAGCAGAAACGCTCGAATTCCGCCTGAAATAATATGAATAAAACTTATTACACCAATCTATGTATCAAAAGCACAACCTAACTATTCATATTTTATAACATTAGTTGAAAAATTTTCGCCTCTTCATTAACTATGAGTAGTCGTAAACACTTTATTTTCCGATAGAAATTCTTTGCGATTCAATAATTCACCACCAGAATTATCATAAAATCTATGCGTTCCGATTACAATGAGTCTACATTTGTAGTGTTTACAATCTAATTCACGCGTTTATATTAACAAAACAGCAGCACATACATGTACGTTCGCTGTAAACGCATCAATATACATATTTGAATCTATCCCTATGAAATTTGAATTAATCTTCAAAGTTAGATGTCACAATAAATAACTTATAGCTTAATTTTGAATTACTCTTCCAAGTTGCAGGTTAATGGCTCAGATCATTTCTTTTTGCTTAGAAACAGATCTTGCTTGGCCACCAGTTGGCACTCCTTGGTTTTTCAACAAGGCCGAACAGAGCTAACAACAAAGAAAAGCCGCGAAATCATACCACGCAGTTAAATTACCAATAAACCAAAGGAACCCAAGGTCATACTCAAAGCGATTGAAGGTTAGAGGAAAAGAAACGAGTTAGTATGGTATCGATGAGATAAGAAAGTGACTAACCATTACCAGGAATACTTTTATCTAAAGTTTTAAATGAGAAATAAATATACTTTAAAAATGAATAATTAAATATACCTGATAGAGCATGAGTTGCTTGAATCTGAGGTAGTACTGGACATATGAGGGCGAGAATCACATATCCAATAGATATAAACGAAGGTCGTAGACAAGCAGCTAAAATAGAGAAAGTTACACTTTATCGGCATAATTGGGAACTTTATTTGCATAATACTGTTTCAACTGAAGAAAAACATACCGAATAAGAGCGAAAACGGTAAAATAATCCTCAAAAAGAAGGATTTTATCAACGGAGAAACCATCACTGCTTAATTAGAGTTTCGCATAACCTTAAAATAAAATATTATGTTATATTATAATATTATGAGCCTGAGATAATCGAAAGATGTTGAAAACTACAAGTTGTTTGTGACCAAAAAAGGCGCAAACAATGAGCTCGTATCAGTCAGTATTGATCAATCAGACAATACCACACAAATATGTGCGGGGCATGGAAAGGAAAGCGTGATTCATACAATTTATAAACATTGATATGAATTTAGCAGGAACTGTATTAGTAAGTTAAGAAAGTTAGAAAAAACGGAAAAAGAGGTTGCAATGAGTGTTTGTTACTGCGGTGAAAGGGAACGAGCAGAGGCCGCGCTAGGCGTGGCAAATGGAGAAAAATGACATACTTGGAAAACAACAGCACAAATATCGATCATTAGCCCCAATGTAACATTAGGTACTGTAAATATCTACTTAACATCCTATGTGTTATTATGAATTATGTTCATTAATGGCTACTGTTATTCTACTATTAGATGGAGTCTCAACTATTCGGCGTCTTTGATAACGTTTAAGTAAGTGATCAATCTCTATTGACAACTATTTACCCGGCTTGTAGCGCAGAATTTGTCGCGTGTGAGGTCGCGAAGGTGCGAAATAGCCGCCGGTTTGAGTATTTGCGCGCAAACAAGAAGCGGGCGAATAAATGCGTACAGCAACCAAATCGCAGAGCGGTGTTGGCCAATCACGTACAAATTGCATTGCATTGGTGGCGGTCATTTGACATTTCGTAATGATGTTTATTTATTAAAGCTTTGCTTATTTCTTGGTTCAGAATTTCATCATATTATAGACATAGTACAAAGCAGGATTGCATCAAGTTAGAAAATGTTGTGAACTTTTAGAAGCATATTTATATGTCTAATATTCTACTTTACGTTTATTTTCAGGATGGATTTCAAATATTTTGCCCCAGATGAGGCCAAGAATAACCAGCTGGCAGGACTGGATTTCTCCATTTCTCATACATGGGATGGAAATCCAGTCGATCACCAGCCTATCGATGTCTCTATGAAATGGCATTTTGAAATGATCAAGGGACGTCCGCATAAGCGGGTTATCAAAGTCGCTTTCAAGGTATAGTTGTAGAATGCTAGTGATTTTATATAACTTATTTAGGCTCCATTGTATGACGATCCTGAACCAGAAGTGCCACCCGGAATAACACCAGAGGTAGTTGTTTTATATGTGCCGAATTGTATTCACAAATTTAGCTATGGAACTATGAGGTCGTGGAATTTTTCTTCGCAAATGAGCGGAATCAGTATTTGGAAGTCGAGATTGGTCCTCATGGCCACTGGCTCTGCCTCATGTTTGATGGAGTTCGGAAACTCTTCAATAACGGTATGTTTGAAATAGTTTAAGCGATTGTTCACTTTGAGCTTATATTTCATTTCCAAAATATAACATTGGCACGTTTTTGATATGATATAATAGCCCGAAATTTGTTGTAGAAGACCCGCACATTTTATTATTTCACTTTCGTTCTTTTTAGGTGAGGAGCTGGAGCTCTCCATCTCCAACAAATTCATCGGGGATATGTGGCACTGCGAATTTGAACTACCGTTTGCTTATCTTCCTGGAGGTTGGTTTTTAATTCTCAAGGTCGCTTATTTTTAGTTATAGCTTTCTCCAAGTTCAATTGCTTTTCAATCCACGGAGTCGGTGACGAAAGAATTTACGAAGCTCTCTACCCCGTGACAGATGGAACCTATCAAGTAAATTCGAATTTTTACGAAACTCTAAAATAGCGTGAATCTTTAATTGTCAAATTTCCAATGTGGTCAGCATTTTATATTCCCAGTGTTTCAGGATCCCGATTTCCACCGTCTTGAGTTCTACAAGCGTGTAAACGTACGACGTCTAATTCCAGAAGGCTATGGCCAGCAGTCATTCAGGGATTTCAAATATGGTGACCTCTGGAGCGGTAGCGGTGTATCATCTTGAGGTTATCATTAATACTTAGTTGTGCTTATTCACTTCTATTTATTTCTCATGTTAACTTTTAACAAGTTTTCGTTTGTTATCCTAATTTGAATTCTTGTTGTTCACTCGGGTTTCTTTGTTTTTTCATTCTTTGTCTTTCTACAGGGAGTGGTATATTAATCACATTTTGTTATCTTTGTATATTTGAATTTTTATGCACAAAGCTTAAATTTTATAGTTTAAAATAATAAATGTTTGTTACCTTAATGTTTTTGATTGCACGTATTTTGGCGGGTGGGGTGTGTGGTTCTCTTTGCTGAGCTGGTGAGTGCTGTTCGTCGCGTATCAGGCACTGCTTGCATTATTTCTAATGATTACAGCTTGTTTCGATTTATTTGTGCCTATCTCTGGTTTGGCTAGTTGTTTGTAAAATTGCATTAGTAAATTCCCATATCTATCATGCTGTTTCTTGTGCACCGTGTTAGATATGTTCTTCTCGAAAAGGGAAATTTTTATTTGGAGGGTCGATATAGCAATTAAGTTCCGTTAGCTTATTCATTGATTCTTCGCAATGTTCAGCTGGTTTTGCCGTCCTGCCGCGCCTGCTCCAGGTACTCAAACGAAGTATGTTCTTTCCCATATTTTAATGGACCGGGAAGATTAATATATCATCAATGAATAAGATCCGTATCAATAATCGAATTATTAGTTCTCGAATTTGCTTTCTCTCCCAACATTCAGATACGGCTATTCGGCATTGAAAAAAGCAAAAAGATTTAATGGTTGAATTATTGATCTGAACCAAACAAAGTAAATATATTGACTGCCTAATTATGATGTTGCTAATTAAAGAAGACTTGTTGTTAGCCATTCGTTCGCATTTTTTAGTGAAAATCATGTGATTTATTGCATCAGTTCATTGTTCTACTGATATTTATCTCTCTCAATTGTTCTCGTTTCACGCATATCACGCTTTAGTATTCCTTCTCTTCGCTCTTAGTTTCGGTTGGGTTTGAAAATCCCGTGTGGAAATCATTTCATTATATAAGCTGAGACATTCCTTTGGAATTGAATTTCATGCGCTAATCTGTTAGTGTGCTTACCAAGATGTCATCTTTAAAGAAGCCAATTTGTAATTCTTTATGGCTACTTCTATATGGAGTAATACCAATAGCAAAGGCCGCTCGCTACGCTTGCCACCAGTGCACTGGTTTACTATCAGTCCGTTCTACTTATAATATTTTGTAAATAGACAATTATTTATGAAAATATATTACTGTCTCAATAAGGCCGCGAAAACACTTCATTTTTCATTGTTGCACTTGATTAGGAATGACTTTGTATCCCACCAGGGTTAATAAGGGAATTTTGCTTGATCACTGGATTTACTAGAGTAATAAAAGTCTTGTACGCTTTTGATTTCGGTCTTTTTTCCTTCTCCACATATAATTACTTTAAACTAATATTTAATCTTATCTACTTTCAGGATGGTCGAGGATATTGCTGTCACCAAGTTCCGTGACTATCTTCGTATTAATACTGAACAGCCAACTCCCGACTACGGTGAGAATATAATCCCTTACAATTAAGGGCTCTACCATTCCTATCCCGGATATGGTATATTCTTCAGATTGATAGGATCGACAGGGTACGACAAATCTGTTCGTAAAGGGGCCAACTTTATCTAGTATGATTAGATACAGTGAACATTTAAGATCATTGGTGAACATTTTACGGGCGTCCGTTTCAGCTTACACTCCTTGAAGGGAAGCATATAAGTAAAGCAGTCATGTTCTCTGATTTTTGATCGCCAAAACGTATGGTTTGGGAACTGATGATGTCAGAAGATGAATTATCACCGTCGTATAAATGTACACCGTACGAGGGAATACTCCATTACCAAATGTCTACAATAGTTTCATTATTTGATTTCAGAAGCCTGCAAAACCTTCTTGTTTGGTCTTGCTGATGAATTGAATATTGAGCGCCGAGCCATTTATGCAAGTTTATTAATTACAGTCTTGTGTTAATCGTATTCTTATAGACAGCTGAGAAGACATGTTTTGTGATTATGACAATAAAGGGAGAAAAGCCAGAGTTACCTTCATTGGTACTGTATTCACACACGGATGTTGTGCCCACATTCAGGGTTAGTTTAGAAATCATTCTTGTTTCAAATGAGTGAAATGTAGGAAAAAATTGATTTATTATGCACGAGATAAGTTTTTAATATCAGCTCACCAAAGTCGGTGAATAGAAAGCTCCCTCATCATAGTGCATTTTTGAGTGCTCGCGACTGCGGTTTTAGAATTTTTTGGACAGTTTCAAAAATTCAGGGCTGTTACTTAGGATCCAAGATGGTCTTTGATGAACAGGCAACTCCGGCAAGCAAGTTGCAAGAAAATTTCGCCCTATAGACCATGCCTGGGCCATAGTTTTCCAAATGGGAAAATTTGAACGACCAGGAAGTCCGCAGGACACGAAATTTTTGAATCTGAGGCTAAAATTTCAATTTTTTACATCTTTCGGCTCCAAATATAGGCGGCCGCAAAATTTTTGGTCCACAAATTTTTCGTAGAAAACTTTAACGCCAGGCCTACTCTTGACTACTCTTTTTTGTTATTATATCTAAATATTTGTTGTTATAGGAGCACTGGAAATATGATCCCTATTCGGCGCACAAAGACGAAGATGGTAATATCTTCGCTAGAGGTGCACAGGACATGAAATGTGTAGGCTCACAATACTTCGAAGCTCTAAGAAGACACTTCCTGAAGGGAAATAAAAAGTGGACAAGGACTATTCATCTAGTGTGGGGACCAGGTAGGATAGTGTGTGGACCTGAGCAAGTGTAACGATATTGCTCACCTCGGAGTGTTTTTTGCAAGTATCAGTTTTTCTGAAATTCAACCATTAGACTTGAACTTGCACCAATTACAGTATTAGCGATATATGCTAACTTTTTGTATAACTTTTATCAAAGAACCAGCATTTCAATTTTGGACTCTGGTAATAACGGTGCGGTCCCGGCACCCCGGTGGTAGAGAGAGATTAAGAATAAAGTCAGTCAGCTATAAACAGGACATTTTCCAGATGAGGAAATAGGCGGACCAAATGGAATGTCTAACTTCTGTAAGACAGAAGACTTTAAGCAGCTAAACATAGGATTTGTACTAGATGAAGGTCTAGCTACTGAAGAAGATGTATATAAGGTGTACTATGCGGAGAGAAGTCCATGGTGTTAGTTTCTTCCATTATCTTTTTATGGCTGTCGGCTTGTACAAGAAGCGCAGTATAATAGCTGTGTTATGCAAAATTGATGGAAAGTGTGAATATTTGTGAAAATCTCATTCATCATTTTTTAACACTCAGGATACTTATAAGAGTATATTTCGTTGATTGATTCATTTATTTAGGGCTGCGTGTTACCTGTACCGGCTCACCCGGTCACGGATCTAAGTTCATTGAGAACACGGCCTCCGAAAAGCTGCAGAAGGTGATAAACTCTGCGTTAGCATTCCGTGAAACAGAGAAGAAGAGAATGAAAGACAATGGATTAACATTAGGAGATATGAATACTGTTAATCTAACTGTAATCAATGGAGGAGTACAGATCAATGTTTTGCCGGAGAAGTTTACTGCTTGTGAGTTCAGTTAGCAGAAATAAGCTAATCTTAGAGGGATGTTTTCGTAAAGTTTTTCTTTAAATCCTGTTCCTGAAAATAAGGAGCTGTCAGGATTTTTGGAGGCTGGAGCTTGTAAATTCAGATGATCCTTTAGAAGTATTTTTTGAGTTTCTATCCTTTTGAAGTACTTCAGTTTGTGAATCTTGTCTTCCAATAAAATCTAGTTACCGGATTAATCAGAAATGTTTCTATTTTAGCTGCGGTAAATGTTACAAATCTGCCTTTATTGGTAATATTATTCCTTTAGGCTTCGACATTCGTGTTTCGCCTAAGAATGATTTCGATGAGATGGCTAAGTTAATCGACAAATGGTGTTCCGAGGCTGGACCAGGAGTCACCTACGAGTTCCTTCAGGTATCATTTAGCTGCCATAGACGGGCCAAATACTCGCTACGACTGTCTAACCACCGGCTTTATTTCTTTACAGACAACGCAACCTAACGATATAAATTTGAGAGACATTGTAAGTTATTATGTGATGTAATAAGAGTTAATGTTGTTGTTATGCATGTTGTGAACCTAGTTAGTTCGTTAGTTGCATGTGTATAACATGTGCATTGCATGATATGGTATAAAGATTATTCTTGGACTGCAGATTAACTTAAATAGTTTAATATTAAATATGTTATATTCTTTATTAAGAAAGGAGATTGCAAGACTATGACTCCCACTTCTCTTGATGATCCATGGTTTTCTGCATTTGATTCGGCTTTGAAGCAAGAGTAAGCAAAGTATGGTAACGAGCAATATAGTCGTCTTTTTAGAAAGTGTGACTATACCCTCGAGATCTTTACCGGAGCTACAGACTCACGTTTCATCCGTGGTGTAAGTTTTCTGGAAGAAAAAATTAGTTACCTACTTATTGGTTAACGGGAATATTTAACGATGGGTAGCAGTGTCGGTAGCGTCTTTGTCTCAATCCCCACCAGGGCGGGGCGGATCTCACATTTTGGTCAATCGGAATTTTTATTATCCGCATCCGCATCGTAGGGGAAAAAACAATATTGTTGCCAATTATGCACGCTCTATTCCCCGTCAAATATTTGTGGAAACCATTTATCTTTCTATTTGAAACACAAATATGGCTTTTTCACATGTTTCCGATTGTGTGCTTCTCTGATTTTCTCTTATCCGGATCCGGATTTAGATCCGCAAAGCCCTAATCCCCACACGACGCACCTATTCTGCAACTAATCAATTGTTTTGCAAGAAAGCCATTTTGCTTAACATTAGCTATTTATAGTTTAAAGTAAATAATATTTTGTATGTTTCAGCTGGGAATTCGTTCGATTGGCTTCAGCCCGATGATCAATACTCCTTCTCTACTACACGACCATAATGAGTTCTTAAACGAAAAAGTGTTTCTAAGAGGAGTTTCTATTTATGAAACACTTATAGATAAATTAGCTAATGTTAATAACTAATTGTATAAATAGACTTCTTACTTTCAATTGGGTTTTATTGTGTGATTTTTGTAAGTAACCGAGTTTTAACATATCATGTAAGTGTTCTTCTGTTCAATGAAGTTTCTTTATTCTTATTTATATTAATATATTTATTAATTTGGCCACCATACTTTACTATCAACTCTCTTTTCGAAGTTCCATCCTACTTCGTCATTAACATGAGTGTTATCTAGATCCTTCCATGATACAATCAAAGGTGCAATTGTCGGTAAAGCAACCGGGTTACCGGGCTTTATTGGTTTAGCTGGTGCTGGAAAGAAGAGTTATTTTAGTATTGGAGTAGTAATTAACAATAGCGCTAGTTTTGTTTAAAGGTCTTACATATAGTTTTTAGGATAGGTTAGGTACTTATAGTAGTAAAAAAGTGTTTTAGAGGGTGGAGATATGATTCTACATTATTATTGTGGCTAGAAAGAAGGATATTACAGTTTCTTATCGATAGTCACGGTATCCTAAAAATGTTTTTATACTTTCTACTATATCTGACCTAATAATGGATGTTGAACTAGAGCAATATCAGATCCAAGCCAGTCTTTAGCGTAGTTTGACTAAATACAATGATTGTAATAAATAAAAGGATTAAGCAAATAATATTAAAAACATTTATTATATAGTCTGTTTTAATAAATAGACTACTACTACTGTTTGTATTTAATCTTAAACTCTTTTTAAACTAATAAAATGTTAAAACCTACACTTTTAAATGGAATATCGACATGTTTGAATACATAAGGAGAGAACTCCAAATCTGCTGCATTCTGACACGAAATATATGCGACCAGTGAGAAGATTACTGTAGGTAGGAGCATCTAAATATTAATAATAAAGAGTTTAAAGTAGTAATATAGTTTAGTTACAGTAGAATAAAACTAGGCTTAGATCACTAAGGGCAAATACTGCTAGTGGCAGTGGAGGAGCGATAAACGGCGGTTTGCGGCCAATTCAATGCTACTTCAATGCTAGCTGGACAGTCGCCCGCCAGTGTCTGAGTAAATTAAAATTACAATGATTAGCGCTCTAGCGGAACATTCGTTGCACCTTAAAGGTACCTAGACATGGGTTTTTCATGTTAATTTCAGAAAATAGAGCTAATTTTGCTGATCATTATTATATA
>JAQGAV010003420.1:0-12509 GCA_034691345.1 Phasmarhabditis papillosa | reverse complement strand
CCCGGCCCGGCCCGCCGACTTTTCCCAGGGCCCGGGCCCGGCCCGCTTGGAGGTCTGAAGTATACGATGGTTACACTAAAAGAGAAATTTATCATAATGTTTATTTTATCTTGCAACATTTACTTCTATACAAATATATTGGATACCTTGTTACATTATCACTGCAACTGTTTTGAGTATCAATTCTGAATTGGCACTGAAACTAAACATTCTGCTGCAAGATGATCACGTCACTCTTTTACTTTATTCATCTTTTGAGCCAAATCTCTAACATTAATAGCATATTTACGCCTGACTCACTCTAATTTACTTTTGCAAAACAGATACGTAATCAGAGCTGTAATTTCCGGCAGATATACGTTTGTTCATATGCTCATAAGATCGAACATAGAAAGTTGTATTCACACTGTTGGTGACTCTTCCAGAGTAATGTTTAGCTGAACGCGTCATTTGCCTCCAAAACCCGTGTGAACTCAGTTAGAAGTAAGCTCTGCTTCAATATCATTTTATATTACTGTTTTCAACAAATTTTATAAATTTCTATAGTCAGCGCCAAGAGTAATGATGGAGTATAAAGAATTCATCGCTCGTCTGAACCCCTTTTGCGAGCACCGTGTCAGCATATCCTACTATCCGTTCGTTCAATATTGTATTTTGAAAGTACGCACGAGCCATTTGCCTGCAGGTGCGGTGTTAAAAATCCTAAAAATACGCAAATGACACTCCATTATTACTCTCGGCGCTGACTATAGGCTTAAAGACAGATTCTGATAGCTATTTATGCATTGCGTGCAATATAATTGACTGTCGTTTACGACAAACAAATCCCGATTTCAATCATTGAATATCTGCAGATCAGAAAATACCGTAGTCGGCTTATTTCGGTTGTTTTGGGCTAGCCCACATTGTGGCAACTACTTCCGCTTCCTTGTTTTGTTTTTGTTGTATGGACGGCCATATAAAGCAGTCGAGCACAGCCAGTAATAGGTTCAGTCCAACCAAAAACTTTATTTGCGAATATTTGGAAATTTGGAGGACTGGTTGTTTTCAACTGTTGAACTACAACATACTCTAATATATTTCAAAAAGTACAGGGTTTTTACATATTTGGAAAATGATATTAGAGATGAATCATTTGTTGGAGGTATTTTATTGTAGAATTTTGTGTATTTTCAGATGTAGAATTCTCAAATCTCTTATATATATAATGTAGAATTTTCGCAGAATTTTGTATGCAGAATTTTCAAATCTCCATAACTATATGTTCAAGACTTTATAAGCGCTCAATGATGTTCTGTCTTCAATTGCAGGTAATATTCCCCCTCGGAATTTTAGAATCTGATTTCAGTTCTATTCCACCCCATTTGTCAATATCCAATCTAAATGTTAATTGTCTTCCTTATTTGAAATTGGGCTACATTTTTGTAGATTGTTCAATATTGCTGATGACAACATGTCAATCTTAGAATCCGTCAATTAATCAAAAATAATAAAAAAGGGTGACTAGAGACCTATATTTGTATCTATAAATATATGTTTCTTAATTACAGATTTTCCGTAACTATCTCTCACACACTGATTTACTATAGTCGGATTCCAAAGTAATAAGGCCATGTTAATAAGCAGGGGTGTGGCAATATTTTGTCTGAGTAAGGCAATGTAAAGCAAGTTTGCAATCTGCTGATATTGCACGCGTAGAATGCCAGCAGGCGCAGTGTTGAAAATTCTAAAAATACGCAAGTGACACCCCATTATTAATCTCGGCGCTGACTATAACTTGAAACATCTAGGTTAACAAAATACCTAATAAAGATGTATTCAGAATCTTTCAATAAGTTCTATTTCTATCTAAAGTTCATAGGGAGACTGTTCCTTTACCGTTTGCCTTTGTACCTTTGGATTACCACCCGCTCTGCAAACTTTCAAATAGAAATTCAAAAGAGTGAGTCAACTGAAACGGACATACCTCTAATGCACTGTTAAACAAGGTTCATGGTACGCCCAGTAACCAGCAAAAGTTGTGAAAAGTTTAAAAACACAAAAATGTTCAAATATAACTTTGAACATTGGAACACACAAATAGTCACAATCCGTGCTAGTTACGCCACCTGTGCCCACGGTTGCCCACGTACTTCCGCTACAGAGGTGCAAAATCCACTTTTTGAATATGATTCAAGGTATATTATTCCAAAACTGTAATGTTTCAAATCATTGAAATTCTGTTTTTCATGGTTGCATATTATTGCAATATCATAGTGTGCAGTATTGTGTTTGTTCAGTGCATGCTTCGTACTCTCATTTTACCAGTATTGTACTTGCCATTCTTCGTCCGATAACAAATATTTTGCGCAAATGCACAATCTATATTAACATATGTTCAGTGATTGAATAATTCGTGCAATCTATTATAAACTCTAGGGTGGAAAAGGGCCTGCTTGTTTATTCCACAATCTTCCGGCTCCTACCTAGCCAACTTTTGAGATTTCCAGTCTTACCCTACGCCGGCCCGCTAAATGCCCAATGAAATCAAGACAAATACAACACCAAAGTATATTCGGATTCAGAACGAATAATCGAGTGTAGAAAATAATTTTCCAGCCAAAACTGCTTGTACGCAATTGCGTTTGGCTTGTAAATAATTTTCTACATTCCATTATTTGTTCTGAATCCGACTATATTTTGGAAGTAAATTTTCGAATTCCTTCTTTCTTAGTTTTCTGTATGAAGCAAGCAGGAACAGAAGTAGATAAACAAGTTTGAACGTGTGTGTACACAATAGAAGACTGCATTATTACTTCCTTGTCAACAACAATGCCGACGTTTTTATTCTGTGTCTGCGTCTCTAGACTAAAAGACTCTCGCCTACCCTAGAGGTTCACTCCAGGGCTGGAAAAAGGCCGGCCGGGCCGGCCGTGAAATTCGCAGACCTGGTTTACTCCTAGATTCTGAATTCCATATTTTTTACTTTGGCGGAGTCTGGTTTGAACACGAGGCTTGCGGCCCAGAGCCGCGGCCGGCCGAAATGTACTTTCAAAAATTCTGGGCCGCGGCCGGCCGCTGGTTTGCGGAGCCCTGTCCTATACAAGTTTTATGTCTTTAATAGATTCATCACATAATAGTGACATCAAGATCTAGCTATCATTTATTTCTGTATTATTAAAATTGTACGTTGCTCTATAATTCACTATACTAACAACTTGCTTCATCTTTAAAACTTCTTGAAACTTTTACTTTAGTGCGTTGACGTAGGAGTTCCTTGAATTCTAAGAATAGGTAAAATATTTTCTCCGAAAAGCTATTCAGAGCGGCTAATTACGCTACTGAAATAGTAATTAGAAGACCAGGAACCGAACGTCAATGTAAATTTAGCAATACAAGTACAACACTACAATCACGCATACAATTTGCCACTATGACTTGGAACTAAGTCTGCAGAATGACAATTGTCAATGCTTTAGATTACTCATATTCGTAATTTTTGAAACAGAAGTATGTTTCAAAAATGACTAATAGGTGACATAGAAAGCAATGGCCAATTTCATTCTGCAAACATAGTGGCAAAACTTAGTGGTAAATCGTTTGGTTAACTTCAACTTATCTCGCTGAAAAAATCGGGTAAAAGGGAATGTTTCAACTCTTTTAAAGTAAGGAAACGTAGTGTGTTACTAATCTTGGGACATCATAAACTCTATAATTTAACACGAAATTAACTAAATTTACTACTACATTTGCCATGCTCTTCGAAACTATTCAACCTATAACAGTTTACGGTATTTATTATAAACACTAAAATATGCTATTAATCTAACATCTGGCTGATGTTTGATGCTGGGATCTTCGTGGCTCATCTTCTCTAAGGAGATGGGATGCGATATGACCGAAAATGCAAACACGGAAGCACATTCGGGATCGAAATGAGCAAACGGCATTTCCTTATTGGAAAGAGAGCCGCTTCACTCAGTCCAACCCTATGTAGTACTTTCTATTTTACTTAAATATATATTTTGCAGAAATACGTTGAGTTCTTACGGTACTTTCTACGTTTTATATTTTTGGGTAGATACTGCTAAAGACACATAGGCGCCCTCTTTTGAAAACTAGAAAGTTTCTAGTCTAGAAACATTTGGTCTCTTTGTAGGTGCACGTTTCTTGCTTGGGAGTATTACCTGAAGTCAGTGCCCCTAAGTTAGGAAAGCTTCGCAAAAAGTGGCGAAACGTGAGTGAAAAACTCGGAAGACATAACTTCTCTTCCGATGTAATATATGCCCAACAAGGGCATTTCTTTGCAAAACAGAAGAATACATTCTAGGTAGCGAACAAGATATGTTTTGGAAGTTCGTAGTTGTAAGTGCGTTTTCCAAGAAAAGTAATTAAATGAAAAAAAAACATCTTCTATAAAAAAAGTCTTATTCCGCACAAACATACTGTAATACTTAAACCTATCTCTTCCTTAGTTCCATAAATTGTTTATAAAAACACCGAGACAAATACAAACAATCTTGAAACATTTGCTTTTCCCAATTGGCTAGTTACGTATTTTAGAGTTTTTTGATTGTATAAGTCAATCTTTATTGACAATCATAATATTTTCTCATAACTCTTTAAGTTCAAATGAGCACTCTCTTTTAGTTTGAATTGGTCTGTTTTTCATCGTTAACAACGATGATAATAGGAACGCAGAAATAAAAATAGACAACATTTCATTTCCTTAAAAAGTATGTCGGGCTGTTTTTCATGTCCCATTCGTTTAATTAACTGGCCGCCGTCTGCACATATTTCATGTCTGCCCTGAATAGGGAAGTAATTTTGCGGAAGACCCTAGTATATATTTGCTTTGCGATTCCTAATTTCAGTTCTTCCAATATAAGTTGATTTGCCATTTCTATGAATTTCCTTGGACAAGAGGAAATGTTTCAAGATTGTACAATTGTTAATCGAGCTGCATAATGCCTGGGATTTATTAATGTTTCACATTCTCAAAATAAACTATATAATTTCAATATAATGTTGACGCTTATAGTTAGAAAGTCAAGTTAGTTTTAGATCTGATTGGCTATGATTGGTGAGCCAAAAAGAAATTGGTTTGATAATTGTGAGATATAACTAATTCATCAGTCCATTTCAATTTTACTTCTGTTCGTAGCTGTTCCGATAACATATACATATGTGACTACGGTAACTTTATTACCAGGAAGTTCCGCTCGTGACCCGTTCCGAACCATATGTTTCCTGTTAAAATAGCTTAGCAATGATCAATCAGCTCCAAATCACCGCCCTGTGATCGGGCACACTGATATATTTCCTCTATCTGCAAACTGCAACAAGGCTATTTTGATATCGCTGAAACATTTTCTCGTGCTAAACTAATCGACATGTTGCCAGGCTTTATACTACAATTTAAGATTGTACTGACATTAAGGCCAGATTTACAAAACTATAAAATAAGTTTAGTATTTCTTGTTATCGTTTTAATATAGCAACTGTGTTTACCAAACACTCTGCTATAGTCAGCGCCAAGAGTAATAATGGAGTGTTAAAAAAGAATCTCGCTAATAATGGCTCCGAAAATCTTCAAAAAACGAAAAATTACGTAGTATTCTCCAAAAATACGCAAATACCACTCCATTATTACTCTTGGCGCTGACTATATTACATTTTGCAAATTGTGAAACATCTAGTTTTATTATGTTTGATCTCCACTTAGTCTTGTGTGAATCATTCATAAAACAGATAGAGACTGGTGGAAAATTACTTCCTTCATGGGAAACTTTGATCACAAAACTGTTACTGTTCTCTCTAACATTTTTAAAGCTACGAAACTTTTGGATTACGAAACGTTAGCTGAACTAAAACTATTCATATTTTCTTTTTTATCGTTTTCTTCAAACCACCAATCAGAAACATGTTCTATCAATCAACTCAAAGGACTAACATCGATGAAACTTAGTAGATCTACAAACGTCCTTCCGCTATCAACCAACTTAAGAGAAATTACCTCTTAACGACTATTTAATGACCTCATCGGAACGACCACCGTTCGGTCGGTGGACTACTATTAACTAGACGTAGTTCACTGAATCATCGAGTTTCCCGTTTCATTGAAACATTTCCATCTGATCATTTTACTTCCTGGTTTGCAGTTCCCCGTTTGCAGTTTTTCTCTAGATCTCATGATTTGGCACAATCACTACCGGCATCATTTTACATAGCGCATCAGGCACTGGTGCGGCTTAGCTATCGCTGGGTCGGCGAAAAATCGCCGCTGCACCGTGAACCGTTCGACGCCGCCCCAATATCGCAATGCCACTGCATTATTTCACTGCAAAGAGACAATTTAAGATTTATTGAGTGTTTTCTTGCTATAAAAACGACGCAGCAACTTTGCTGTTGATGAGCGTTGCTTTTTATCAGTGGTGTTTGCTTTTAGATATACCCGACTTCAACAAAAAATTTAAATAAGAACTCTATTGAAAACAACACATTATGTAGCACAATTGTGACTTGATTCATTTCACTGATGTAAATATGAATAGCACGGATACAAAATTTGTCGTCTGATCGCTGCCCCAGTTGGACAAAAGTAAATGTTTTAGATATGCTTGTAAATAGGTTTGAACAGGATTTGGTAATAACTTTTGCACTTTTCCGAAATACTAAAAATATATGAAAGAATACTTCCTCATTCCATTCCCCCATAGTTATTGATAATCTCTTTGATTTGCAGCATCGCTCATAATCAGTTTTTCACTCTGTTTATCTCAAAAGTTTCTCTGATCAGCAAATATTATCTTTCCATAGAAAACATAAAAGAAAGTACTTATTCATTCAGACTTTTGTTCCTGGTTCATTTCAGCACTAAATATTATGTTTTGTCCTAGTATTAGGGACCAATCCTTTGTATCAAAGTATGAAACACTGTTAGATGTAAACATACTGATAAATCCTGTTTGCGAGTGTATTTTTAAGTGGTTTAGGGCTTCCTCGTGTTATCAGTGTCTACATTTACACTCCTAGCTTTCTTCTCCTTAGATTACTAAATTAAAATTTCTGCAGTACTAGACAGTAATATTATAAACATGCCGCAAAGTGCATTCTGTTATCGAAGTTCAATCGGTTCAAGTCCATTTTACCTTATAACATTTAGTTTTGTTTTACTTTGCAATTTCAAAGGAAAGTCAAAAGTTTCTATTTACTTTTTTGTATATTTCTGTAAAAAGGTAAATGTTTCTGACTTAATTAGCCAGTTTTTTACTTGCATAGTGTAGTTCTTGATTCCTCCTTCTAGATATACAGTAGTTCAATGTATAATACGAGCATCGCAAACAACCGGTATTAAAATATTCCAATATATTCTTTTAACACTTCAATTTTATAATAACACGTGTTGAAAATTTGTATGAAAAGATCAATTGAACTTTCAAGTAGTTTTCTAGTACCGACTCATGCATGCATTATACTTTGTCGAAATGTTTTCTATACCGAGGTTATTCGAAATATGAAGTTTGAAGATAACCTTCTCACATGGAATGGTTTTCAGCAAAACATCTTCTGAACTCACTAAAACTAAATGTTTCGAAAAAGCCGAAGACCTCAAAGTATTTTCTGCTTTTGAATTTCAATCTCGTGAACCCGGAAGCGGTATTCGCATCTCATCACGGGCTTCATAAATAAACAGTGAGCTGCCTGACCTGACGTTGGACTTAATGAAAATGTGTGGGCTTTTTTGCAATTTAAAAGGGTTATAATTATGGTAAGCAAAATGTTTCTGGAAGTTTTGTCACAAACTTATAGATTATCAAAATGCTATCAACATGGAACCAAATCAAATTTTGCATTTGTGGTCGTTTACAGTACAATCGTCAATTGTTTTATGAGATTTTTGCTCAATGGGGTATCATTTGCGTGCATTAGTTTCATAGTATATACTATATAAGTACATGATCATAGTTTAACAAAAACTATTTATACCGTATATCAATGTATATCACATGACGGGTGTTCTTCTTATTCTATCCATCTTTGGGGCAGCTAGAAGTCGGTTTTTGCGGGATTCTTAAGAGAACATTCAAGCATACATCACACGGTTGCTCAATACCGGCTTGAGACGGGGGAGGGAACAAACCCACAAACTTTCCTCCTCACGGAGTAATAGACCGGCGCGCTACCAGCTGAGCTACTACGTTCATAGTATTTGGAAATAATATAGGAAGTTCTGCAACCATCCCAATTTTCAGTACACACTGTACAGTTTTGTGCCCACTAGAATTTTGTTTTGAATTATTTGCACTTTCGGATAAACACTGAAATAGAAATGTTTCTTGGAAATGTGCTCGATGCTTTCAGAATTGCCCCCCCCCCCCCCATTTATCTTCCAATGATTCAAAACACGGTACTTTATTGCATAGATCGCGTTTTAGTGCGCATATAAAGCCATCTGAGAACGCTAAAGCGGTCGACTGCTTCCTGATTCTAAATGTTTTGAGCCAGCTGGCTATTTTTAGCATCTTTATTGACTATTAAAGCATTTGTGATTCTGATGTTTGTCAAAGGAATCAAAACGATTGCAAAACACTGTTTAGATTTCAATATGGAGTAATTGTTTTTATTTTTATTTATAGTCTAGAGAGACAGTATATGAATCAGGAAGCAGTCAACCGCTTTTTAGTCTATCTTAAGACCTAGGTTTCCAGCGCGGTATGAAGAGCGGGCGCAGTGTTATAAAAAATGAATGTACTTTTGGAGAACACGCACCACGGGGACCGATTTTACATTCATTTTTATAACACTGCACCCCGCTCGTGATGGCGCACTGGAAACCTAGGTCTTGAGATCGACTATAGTTCTTCGTCTTGTTTGTAAATCGTCGGACAGATAGATTTGTTGAAACATTTGCCCAAATGGATTCATTCATTACTAGAGAAAGGATATTTGCTTCGACAAAGGCCTGAATGGTATGCACGGTGTGTTCAGGAATGTACTATTATTTTTTCACTTTAACAGAGAACATTGGTCCACAAAAGTGCTCACAAAAGTAAATAGGTCTCTTTTGTGTCTATTAGGAACGCAGACAGACAAAACTTTTTTTATCATTTTAGGATAGTTCTGTTTGACAATTCATCTGCAAAACGTGGCCCTATTCCTGTTTTTCGAATGTACTTTGCTCAAAATCATTGACATCAAAGTACTAACGCATCCGATTAACCATTCCGCTCTTTAAAAGTCGGCAGAAACATTTTGCATTCTTAGCACAATGTCCTTTTCTACTTCCTGATTACCTTCTAGCGAAATATTGTGTTAATAGACGAGAGTTTAGAGATAGTCGGGTAATATTGTAAGTGCAGGGCAACACGACCCGTCGGGCAAAGGCAGTGTTTATTTCGATGAGGGTGCAGTCGCTCACGAGACTTCCGTGTAGTCCGGTGGCAGACGGGAAACTGAACCAACAATAGATGTCTAGCTTTTAGTTCATATTATTCTCTTTCGTGCTCTCTCTATTTTTAGAAATACATAATAAGGAAGTATTTTCACTGTCTATGTTTGTATTAGAATTGTGCTTAAATAAGATGGACGACTCCTCTTCTGGGCTGAAATTATTGATAAACATGTTTTATGTTAGGCAACAGTTGAAGTTGACTTTCTGTTGAATATATTCATTACATAGTTCCGTTTTTGCAGTTGAACTTTACACAGCGAAAAGTAAATGCTGCAAAGTTTTACAAGATCACGCGTATCAATTTTATTCAGTTAGTTTCTCTCTGTCTTATTTTTAAGTACTTTTAACTCATATAATTATGCTTTCAGAATGCTCCTACTATTGCTCGTATTCCTTCCATTTGCCTCATCAGATGTATTGCGCACCGTTTTCTGTAAAAATCAATGTAACGACTACCTGAGGGTGCCAGAATCAAATATGCCAGCATGTACAGAAGACCATATTAGAGAACTAAACGAATGTGGAACAGGTAAATATATATTGAAAGTATCCATAAACTCAAAATTTTTAGTTTTATGTAATGAAACTTTAGTCAATATTGCGAAAATACCTCAAGGGTTTTAGTTTGAATGATAATAATAATACAGCAATTTTCTTCAAATATTTGTTACAAGTATCATATAGTGTGATTCAAGATGAATAATGGAGTGTTACTTGCGTATTTTTATGCAATCTTGCGTATATTTTAGATTTTCGAATACTTTCAGAGCCATTTTCAATGAGATTCTTTTTTTAACACTCCATTATTACTCTTGAATCAGAATATACACAATATGTAAATGTTTCATTTTTTGACAATTAGCACTATTTCCACCTGTAATAATTATCGGTTCAGTACAGCAATGTTACAAGATTTAAAAAGTTTTGTTTTCAGTAATTACTTGCGACTGGTCTGAAGCAGAGCGAGACAAGGTCCGTCCACTGGCCAACTCTACCGATCTAGTCTGCTGTTATAGAACAATCATTGTAAGTTCGGAGACTTTTAACATTATTGATTTGTATTCTTCATTATTTCGTCTTTACCTCGTTCCTTAAGTATTTAACATTGAAAACCTAAGTTCGAAGAAAGTTTTTGATAAAAATTCATTTTCCAGAAGACCAAAGGAGCTTGTGATAGCCATGAACCACAAGTGAAAGTCGAAAATGACGCTGCAGTTCAAACTGTTAAGGTAACATTTTGAGTATTTTTAATAAATTTGATGAAACCGCGCTGAAATCATGCTTAAAATTTATGTATTCTAGGATTACCAGAAAATGGCAATTACGGGCAATCACAAAAGATCCCGAAACATTTCATTTTTAACTTCGGAACCACACTGATTTCAATGAAGTCAAGTAGAATTTTGGTCGTCAAAATATGGATATTGTATGCCTCAGTAGTTTCTAATTATTTAATAAGAATATAACTAACCAAGTTAAAATATTTTTAGGCGTCTCCGCCTACCTCAGTTGCCTGTAGCAGCAGCAGCCTTCCCTGGATTATTGCCAGCTTTTTATTGATCGTTGTGGCGTTACAGGTTGGTAATTAGAAATTATGTATTTTACAAACCATATTATATTCAAATTATTGGCTATAATACTATTTTATAGCAGTCAGACTTACTATAAAATTCACTCTTAGTAGCGTTGTAATATTTTCCGAACTCAGTAATATAGTCTATCTCAAAACCTAAGTTTCCAGTGCGGTATCACGAGCGGGGCGCAGTTTTATAAAAAATGAATGTAAAATCTGTCGACGTTGTACGTTTTCTTCAAAAGTACATTCATTTTTTATAACATTGCGTCCTGCTCGTGATACCGCGCTGGAAACCTAGGTGTTGAGATGGAAAATAACTGAAAGTAAATGTTTCTGTGCTTTTGAATTATCTTCGCTACCTGAAAATCTAATAATTCGCAGATTTTTAAACATAAGGTTGAAAACTAAAATTAATGAAGTGTTTCTCGCAATAACCGTACACTGTTATTTAGGCAGGCTACATAATCTTCACCTGTTCCGCACGACAGTCTCTACAAAAAGTAACATCCTTCGATGCACCTTGTCAGAGGCCTATATTCACTGCACGGCCACTCGTCAACGAGAGGTTATTAGCCTAATCTAATAACGTCGAACTTCTATTAGAGAAATGTTTCCTTAGCTGTTCAATTACTAATTCTCTCACCATACCCTTGAAACGTAGATATTTGAAATGTTTAAAGCCTCTATGGTCATATTTTACATGACCAGTCCTTTACAGTAACGGGCTTCATTCAGATTGACTGAATTTTTCCCGAGTTTGCTAAAGAACGTAATATTACGTGATATTATTATGAAACTCTTTGTGTCTAGAATTAATAACAGGTATACTGTATTGAAGCTGATTAATAATGGGTTTACGATAGTTTAGGAACAGCTTGCTAGGAACATTAAAAGTAAAATGTTTCACAGAATGTAGCTCAGTTAAGCTTTCGTAATCCCTACTAAATATGCTTTGTTCTGTATTATTATGCGGGATAATATTGGCGAACAATATTCAAAATTATCTATTTTTTTAATCTACCTCCCATGTAGTTTAATTTATCCCTTAGAATCCCTCTTGACGAGCTTAGCCCCCTTCCGATTCAGTTTAACGATGAATTTAATGTTTCATTATTTGTCTACCAGCTCATCTTTATGTTTCTGACTTAATTTGACTTGATTTTCTATTTCGGGTACATTTTTTTTGTTACTTCATTTGGTAAATTATTTGCGATCTCAATAAATTGATTTTTAATGTTGTTTAGTTGTTGATTCTTCAAATTGGAAATGGCCGCACAAAATGGTAATGTATATCTTGTAGCGGTGCATCAAACACATCTTGACGCTCGGCAGAGAACCCCTGCTATCAAATGTTTCAATAGTTTGGTTGACGCAAAGATACCGCGTATTTTGGACCAATTATCCGGCCAACCGAGTTATCAGAGCAACCAAGGGCAACCGGATTATCAGGGCAACCCAGATATTTCAAAATTTTATAAAAGTGCTTGTATTTCTATGAAT
>JAQGAV010003419.1:0-12511 GCA_034691345.1 Phasmarhabditis papillosa | reverse complement strand
TGTTGGGAAACCTAAAGGCGAAACTTGAAGGCGAGTATTCTATCATCCTTGAACCACCGAGGCTCTGATACTTGTCACCGTAAATAGTCTATTCTTGGCCAAATAGAGGTCCGGAAAAGATTATCTACGCTGAACAATTGTTGTGGAAATGTTATAACAGAGGACCATTTCGCGGGAGATTATAGTCGGCGGCCAGACGATATGCAATTTAAAGGTGTCAGTTCTCAATTTAAAATGCGCAAAATAGTTATATTTACCAATATTTATTAATTGTTTTAGAAAAATAAGTTAGATGTGGTATCGCACATTGCATTAGTGACTAGTCCGCATTGTCGCCCGAATATACTCGGCCGCGCTCAAATAAAACTTGCAGTTCGTACCTTAAACCCTTGCATAGGACTTGGCCGCCGAATATAGGTAGGACTCGAGCCTGCTGTTAACTGCTTACACAGACTGCGAGACGAGTCTAAGTTAGCGAGACATCGATTGAGCCTCAGTTAATACTTTTATTAAATTGCAAATCCAGTAAGACATTAATCCTATACTAACCTTGCGGTGTAAGTTTTTCAAAAAAGAGATCAGTTTTGATGGCCCAACCAGAAACCTCAAAACTTTTGTTTGAAAATGCGTGGTTCACCTTTCTAGTTATAGTTATAGGGCTGTACTTATACTTTATAGCTAAATCCCATATTTTTAGATACAAGATTTCATCCGTTCCACACCAGAAGCTGTAAAATACCATGCATTCGTTACTAGCATCGAAGCTGCAGGGTACCGACTGAACTGGATAAAGAAGAATCTAAAGAAAGTAACTAAGATTATGCAGGATAGGATGTGATTTGCAATTGTATAGCCTTTCCTAAGGAATAAAATAAAATTTCTGTAACTTCAAAATAAAAATGACACAAAATCAAATGAAATTACCAATCTTAAACTGCAAATTTAGTCAACCTCAATCAATATACTAATATTTAATGCTCAAACAACATCAGGTTAAAGTATTTATTATCAAAAGGTGAAGAAAAAGTAGAAGTTTGGAGAAAAATAAACTTCTACAGAACTATACTAACACTATTTATCCCAATCTTCTTTTGAAATGAAATTGTCGCCCAAATGTGATGTCTCAGCTTTTTGTCGATCAGAAGGAACCACCAGGCTGTACAAAGTTCTCCAATAAGTTGGAATGGATCTGTAAAGGGGCGTTCTTGTTTTCACAGATTTAAAGCTATACATAATATATGATTGGGCACCTATATTCAAAATATTGAATCCGTGAGAATTACTTACTATTTGTTAGTTGTGAATATTGGGTTAGTGATTCGTCATCATTTACAGTAGCATATTTCAATACAGCCTAAATTAAATATGATGCATTCTTATGCAGTTATTTATGCAGTTGCTTCGTCTAGAATGATATTTCATAAAAAATAAGCACGGAAACATAATACGATTCATTTGCAAAAATATTATTGTTCTGTTCTACCCATTGCAAGATGGTTAATTATATTGTCATGATAAATTGTGTACATAATAAGTGAGTATGAGCGACAGAAAATTAATATATACTCTAAACCAACTTTTTGAAATGCCATAAAACAAGTTACAATTGTTGTTATTAATCCGAGGACAAATATTTTCTTGGTTTTGGATTTAATTATACACTTTGGGTGACTAATAGCCACAAAACAGGTTGCTATAGTAATAATAAATATCATCACAGCAGTAACCAATTCAGCCATACCCAAGTAAATCGGATGAGAAATCTAAAACTGTTTATGTGCAATGAGATCAATTTGCACAAAATGTTGTCAGTACAAAAGAAACAAATGACCTACATTTAGATAGTTTTGTCCGTCTAAAATTATCGTAGCATCAGATTTTAATATTTTTGCAAATGACCAAGACCAGCATATTGGTAGAGAGCAAATAATCGAAATACCGCATACAATTGAAAACACAAACCATAATTTACAGAAAATAATCTGTAACTAATCAGTGAAAATAATCTAGACAAATGTTTCAAATATGTTGACCTGTGATTTACGTTAAATATGAAAACACTTACGTTTACAGTAAATCAGTTAACGGCGTTTACTGATGCAATCAAATCATTATTTCAGTTTTTTTTTTTGAAAAAATTCCGTCATGTCCATCTTGTCTTTATTCGAAAACAATATCTCATTTTGTATAAGCTCTATCTATTTTATGAAATGTTTTGCTAAAAGTTTGGATCTGCCTATAGTCTGATTCAAGAGTAATAATGGAGTGTTTAAAAAAATCTCACTGCAATTGGCTCTGAAGAACTGGAAAACCGAAAATATACGCAAAATTTCCTCAAAATACGCCAGTAACACTCCATTGTTCATCTTGAATCAGACTATACTTACCTCTTGAAATCTCACAGGGTAAACTATAACAAGCAAACGATGTATTGAAATCCATATAGAAGTTATCAACGGTACAAAAAAGAAGAATACTCTTGGCAAATAGATTATAAGAGCTGTTCTACCATGATAATGAAGCAAACTTGTGAGATTAGGACAGAAAAACTCAAGTCTGGTGAATCGAAGTGTGATTGAATAGAGGAACCACGATATTGCAGACTACAAAATAAACTATGTCTTCACTGAATACTTTTCTCCCGGTTCTCATAACTAGTTCGGCCGGAGTGAGGAAAATAGGAGCCCAACACATTTTATTAATTTTTTGCAGGTATAGCTGGCAAATTTTCGCCTCGGTAATCTCAAAATCGGGCCCACGAGCCTGGACGAGTTGGGTCGGCTATCGTTTTTCCGTGGGTAGAGCTCGAACGGTCCGGCCGGCCCTCATTCACTTCACCGAATGCTGCACCGAATGCTGAACCTTGGATAAGGCTGTAATGAGTTTGTAGCATTTACTTTCAACTCAGGCTCATTATAGAATGAAAATAGCCCTTGTTCATGTGACAATGGTTCAGTAAATTCAAATTTGTAAGTTCCCGGACCGATGTCTTAGCAAACATACCGACATGGAATAAAAACAGAAAATCTTGTAAAAAGTTTGTTGAAAATACTTAACAGTGAATACAGTTCTTGTAAGTAAGATATTCAGCAACATAGTTGGAATCCAAACGGAAACTTCAAGCAGAACCGGAAGAACTGGAGCAAAATTGGCAACCGAACATATATCTTCAGTTTTGTCCAAGACTCTATCATTGGAGCTCATATGTTTTGTGAAAATGTTCAGCAACTTTTTCAACATTATATAACCGCAATTCAGCTGCTGGAAAAGAATAAAAAGGTTTGTTTTGTTCAAACAATTTGGTTTATATTCGTGTTAAGAGAGTGCTTCATAGAATTCAATAACAAACAAGCATCATATGAATTTTACTCCTCACGCTTCATAAATGATTCATATTTTTAATAATGTTTAGTTTCAATTGGCAGGCTTTCCAATGTAGTGACTCCTTGTGAGGGGGGGGGGGTGTTTGTGCAACAGTACCAGTTTAGCAGAATACCGTTTTACAAATCTGCTTCAGAGACCTCATTGTATACCCTCTCTAATTTTGTCATATAACTTTTAAGTAGTGCGCGCAATATTTTTAGTTAGATGTTTGCTCAAACATCTTTATGTGGTAGGCTTTTAGAAAGAAGTAATTTATTTGTAAAAGCTGCTCCCAGGAAGGCAGCATGCTCAATGGGCTGATGATCTTAGAAAAACTGCCGAAAGTTCTGAAGAAATTGGTGTGAAATGGATGACTCTAGCACGAGATATAAATCTCCCTGTGATCTCACCAAATCTGAATAAATTTTGAATTTGAATTTCTTTGTGAACTTCACAAATATGACAGTAAGCGGTTGAAATATCTCTGGTACAGATGGTTTTAGATGTAGCGGCCTATATTACGCTACTTTGCTACCGTTGTGTTTTCAAGAACCGCATCGAATTCTCAGCATAACTGACTATGAGTCTCATATTTCTCTAGCATACACTTTTGATTGATTAATTGAGGTAAATTTGAAACTTTTATTTTAAAAGCATGCCAAACCAGAAATTTTCACTGAACAAAGAAAGAAAAAGAAAAATATGTTTTGAGTATGCCTTTGGTATTTGATCCGGTCTCATTCTGCTAGTCTAATTATTGAATTTATTTGATTGAATCTTAAAGTTAATAAAAATATTATAACTATGGCGATTTGTATCATATCCAGAAAAAGACAAATACGCAATTGCGGAAACGTGCGTTTAACACCGCGCTCTGCGGTCTTTTGTTTGTCATAGATTTGCTTTTAATTATTGTAGTTGGTACCGTAACCCATTGCAAGCGATTAGTCCGCCGACTATACACTAGGTGAAGCAATCCCTAGAAATAAAAGCTCTTCATTCTTTTCTCATATTTTCAGGCTGTTTACAACTATGCCATCGTTAATAAAGATGAACTTTTGATCAAATATGCCCGACTAATCTATTGTGAGTTTGTCCAATTGGACAAGATTATTTGCATTGTTTTGTTTGTTTATTCATATTTTTACGAAACACGAGATCACAGATATTTGGAGGATGAAGTGGGACGAAGGGACCATAGGGAGCCAGGACTCCATTGCACAGCACCTGGGGAGCGGAGGCGGCGGATCAGAAATTTGCAAGAATTCTCTCTTCGGTCGGATTCGAACCATCGACCTCGAAATTATGAGACAAAGCTTTTATCCACTGGGCGCAAAGAAGAGAAAACCTTTAAAGACCAACAACAAAAAACCTTGAATATAGAAAATCCTAAATATAGTCTAAAACAAACAAAAGACCGCAGAGCGCGTTTACATAGGCTTCCGCAATTGCGTATTTGTCTTTTTCTGTACATGATACAAAAAACTAGTACAATAATATTTTTCTGTTAACAAATAAAAAATTTCACATCGAACCATACATATAATGGAAGTTTAATTTTGCCACAGAACGAGCGATTTTACAAACCTTACACAACACCGTGCACTGCAGTCTTCTCTTTGTTATGGACCGTAGCAAGTGTACATGGACGTTTCTGCTCGTTTTGAAAAACAGGCTTTTTGCAGTAATTCTCGTCTTAACTATTCAATCTGACTGATTATTTGGATCCATTATGATGAATACAAGTTCTAGGTTTGCTGAAAAACTAGCTAAATCCGAGCGCGTTGAAAAAAGGTAGCCTGAAAAACCCGTTTTTCAAAAGGAGCCGAGACGCCCATCTCTAACAGCAAGTGAACACAACGTTATTTTTCCTTTTATGTTTTAAAAGACAAAAAATAATACTAATTCGAGCGAAAATTAGTTCGAAAAAGTATTCATAAAGAGAAGAAAACCTCGAAAGTTAACAAGGGATGCTCGGATATTTTGAGCAAAAGTAAATGTTTCTCATAGTTTTAAGGATTTGCGTTGTAAAACAGCTTCAGTAAAGTAACTGTATTGTGTCCTACTATCCTAAAATAAACTTTTGTAATCAAAACTAGTAAAGCTAAACATTTGGCATACATATCTAAAGTCTTTAAGAAATGTTGATGTGTTATTTAGTTTCAGTATGCATGAACTTGTACATTTTACTACATTTTCGTTTATATAAGCAAATATATCTCGTAAACATAAAAACTGAGCAAATCTTCAAAAAGTCTATAATTTGTTTAGATTGGCCTAATTCTGTTGTAATTCATTTCTTTTACTCTTTTTAAGATCCTTTATTCGCCCATCCTACTTGAACTTCTAAACTTTAAACTTGCGTTAATCCTGTGATATTCGGTCGAACTTCAGAACTAATTTGCTGGTATTTAAATGTTTCAGAACTACAAAAGGAAATAGAAATATTTTGTATTTTGATATAATAAATTGGCATGAATCCATATAGAAGCACAGAATAACAATTAGTGAACCCGCAGAGTGCGTTAACTCCGATTTAATAAGCGGATACGAATTCGAAATATGCACTCTTAGTAGAAAAGAAGAGCAAAACACATTATTAGAAAGTAGAAGTATAAAGTATATTTATATATTATAAACTAAATATAATAAATAGGAAATGAAATAGGGTTATCTTTCAGATTATAGGGAATGTATATTGAAATAGGTTTCTTTTAAAACGAGGTATTAGCAGACTGAAGTCTGTAAGTAAATGTTTCAGAAGCGAGTAACAGGTACTGACTTTAACAAGGGCAATGCATATTTACCAAAACTTACGTACTTGTAATTTCGAGTTCATATTATAATAATAGAAAGATAGTAGAATAATAAAAGTAAATAGCAAGTAGTTTCTGCTCGTTTTGGAAAACGGACTTTCGCAGTACCTCTCGGCATAACTATTCAATCTGAGTCGAGTTTGTTTCCGGTATTTTGATCCTGAACTGGCCGAGAGCGCTGTTCGGCTGTGACAACGTTAAATTCTCAAAAAGTTAAATTTTTAAAAATGCCCTTAGCTGACTGCTTCTGCAATAAGATTTCCTAAAAAGTTTGTTTCCGCTGATTCTTGACACCTAAAACAAGGGCCCAATATTACTACTTCTCTTAAACCAATAAAGCATTTCCCTTGTTTTATCCATGAAAACAGTAATTTAACAGTAACATTTTATTAATTCAATTCATATAAATGAGCAAGTAACTGTGAATTAGTGTTATTCACAAATTAATTAAATTTTCTTCTTGATCTGCCTCGACTGCTCCATAATGTTGGACATATTGAGCGTAATTCTGAAAGAAGTTAAAGTTATAAATTAAGATTTAAAGGTAAATTTATTCTGAAATCTCGAGAAAAGTTATTAAAATGTTATATAAACTGACAATTCTCTAGTTCAGAGAATAACTTACATTACTTACCACCTTAAATTGTTGATTTTGATTTCCTAAGTTCACATAATCTTGGATATGCAATGGCTGATACGCAGGTTGATACGGGTTACTGTAGTATGAAGTTGATGGAATCTGGTGGTAATTCCAGTAGTTTTGTGGAATAACAGCATGGTATTGTGGCTGAAAATACTGAATTTGAAACTAGATGCTCAAATAAAGAAGGTTGCTGTTCACATGCTCCTAATGTTGTATAATCTTTAGGGATTGCAGTTTTTGGAGGCGCATAATCGCTCATAGCCTATTGGTTAGTGAGTCGGTATACGGATCCGTGAGGATGAGAGTCTGTTGATTCGATCCATCCCCTGTCCCAAGCCGGATTTGGCCCCCGTGGCCTAAGGCCTAAGACGGAACCAATGATAGAAGGAAATAGAACTTTGACGATTTGATAGAATACCAGAACCCATCGTCATATATTCACTGGTGCTGCGATGTAAGAAAGACACTACTGATGTGATCCAAATATTGATATCGGAATAAAATACTTTATAATCGCTTAAAGATAAAAAATATAAGTCTACTAACCTGATTCTGTACTTCTGGCTTGCTTTCCTTAACATGGCGATTTCGTTTTACTCTTCTCATTTTTGGAAGTTGTTTTTCGACGTTTCCTTCTCTATTAGGGATAACAAATGTTCCAGCCAGTAGAGCTGGCAAATCACCTGAAATATTATAAATTCAATAGAATATGACTTTACATTCAGTTGTTAGTTAAAAACATTTCTAATCCGTATATATATACATATATAGTCAGGGGTCCGCAAATTGCCGACCGCGACCGACCGGTCGGACGGGATCAGGGATGTCCGGAATGACAAAAAAATAATTCCGAAAGACGGCAACCGGAATTTTTAAAATTTTTCGGAAAACGGTATTTCGGACACCCTTGGTCGGGGTAGGCCCGTCGAAAAATTGAGACTGCTTTACAAAAGTACATGTTTAATTTTCCCGGCCTTATTTACGACCGGTCGCGACCGACTTTTCAAAAATTCACGACCGGTCGTGCTGAGCCCTGTATATAGTTAATAACTTACCAATATTTCTCATCCTTAACTTCTCCATTGAACCTTCATTTTCATTGATTTTATCGTGAATTTCTTTGATTACACATCTACGACGTTCGGGGATGAAAGCCCAGTAAAAGGACTTGCCGTTTTCAGTTAACTAAAAAGAAACAGACAAATAATAATATTAGTAAATATAATATAATAAGATCTTTATTGATTACCACGTAATTATTATGTAATAAGTATTAAAAATACTAACTAATAATTTATATGTATAAATACAAATATTAAATTCTAACTAACCTTATACTTACAGAAACCATATTTCTCAGCTAGAGCATGACGTAGAGTACTCTTCCATGAACCACCAATGGTAAGACTGGGGAAATGATATCTAAAACATCAGAGTTATATTACTAACGGATATTTATAGTTACAAGAACATTTTATGTTTTATAAGCAAATAAATATAGTTTTGGCTCAGTCTAAAGTAATATAAGTCGAAACATTCGCTTTAACCCTTGTAGTATTCCATTAATCACACTAATTCCTTATTCTTCTGATTTTATAAATCATAATAGTGATCAGAGCTGTATCTCTGACCGGCCCAGACTCCAAAATTTTATGCCGACCGGGCCGGTACCCAGCACTGATAATGATAATCTACAAACTAACTCTATAAACTCTATATTTAAGTTTCATTGTAATCATATTACGTTTATTATTAAGTTATTATTTTGTCAACCCCCGTTGTACTAGCAAGAAAGCCTTAGCCGACACTTTCTTTAATGTTAAAACATTTACTTCCGATCAAATAACGTACTGCGTTTTCAAATTCTAATTTTTTCAATATAAAAATACTGATTTAAATATTATAATTTAAATTATGACTGATTTAAATATAATTATATTAGGTACATTTTTAATAACAGTCAAGTTTATTTAACATCTTTCTAACTAACTCTGTGAATTTGTATAACATTGCTGCACTAGCCACTTCATTTGGAGAATTCATTAAACCCATTGCAACCAAATGAGGGTATTGAAAAACAGTCTTTTCTCTATTGATCTGAAATTAAACATATATTATTCAATCTTATGTGTAATTATAAAGTTATTCTGTAACATTTAAATTCGATAAACTAACCACTCTCTTTCTCTTTGGCTTATCAATAGCTTGTTTTGTCACATTGATAGGTCGCTTGTATTCGATAAACTGAAATTAAGAATTACAGAATGTTGCAAGTAAGATAAAATAGAGAAATGTTTCAAACCAGAAAGAAAAATATTCATATCGAACAACTTACCCGTATGGTCTCTGGTTTCTCATCTAACAAGTGTTCGTAAGTTTCTTCGTTGATTGGTTGAGGTTGAAGGTAGCCTTCAGAATTATAGACTCTGTATGGAATATAGGTAGAATCATTCCACATATCGGTCATATTTAAACCAAAATCATATTCAGCATGTTGTTCAATGAACTCAGTCTTAACCATTTTGGCCAATGGAGCCAATGATTCAGATGAGGCATTATGATAACTGAAATAAATCTGGTTTGTAATTGATTACTGTAAATGTATTTATTGCTAATAGTATCAAGTCATTCTACATACAGTCGGCGGACAAAGATATGCAAGTTAAAGGTCTCAGTGCTCAATTTAAAAGACGCGAAATTGTTATATTCACTAATATAGATTAATTGCTTCGCAACAATAAGTTAGATTTAGTGTTGTACATTGCATTATTGACTAGCCCGCGTTTTCGCTCTCTATTGCTCGGCAGCGCTCTAATAAAATTTGCAGTTCGTACCGTATACCCTTGGCCGCGGACTATATATTAAACATTTTCTATAGCTAGTTAACGTTTAGAAATTTTCAAAATAATGCAAACTTGCCGTCTTTTAGGTGCTCTCTGGCCAAATATTGATTGATAATTCTCAGAAACTTCGTTCAATAACCCGATGCCTAAATATAAATCAATTGTTATTACTGTAATATATACTGTTATATTCTGTTTCATAACCTAGACTATATTGCGCCGGCCTCGTACGATTCGCGGTGTTGTAAATTTTGCCTTCAAATTCGCTGGATTGTTCTCTCGCCCGAAGAGAGGGAAGGCATTTTCTAGCGAATTTGAAGGCAAATTTTGCCACACCGCGCATCGTATGAGGTCGGCGCAATGCAGTCTCGGTTATGAAACAGAATATATAAGTATATATTACAGTAAGGTTTTTAAACGAACTATATATTTATATTATAATTAAAATACAAATATAAAGAACTACAATTATAATTTATCACCTTAGGAAGAAAGAACTAATCCCTACCATTAACACCATTCTCAACATTGTTTGAAACATTTTCTTTCTTGCACTCAGCACCATTTAATACGAAATCAATTGAAGACATTTCTAAAAAGAGAAGAAATTCTGAACTAATATTTATGAAGAATGATAAACTTTGCAAAAAACCTTTAAAATAAATCCACTGATTTAACTACTTCATATAAAATAAATAAATATGTTTACAAGTCAAGTTGTGGTTCAGAAAAATGTATACAAAGGAAATAATTGTTTTTGCTATTGTTATGTAATAAAAAGTAATGTTTATATAGTAAAGTTATTTCAGGTACTATTTCATTTCTATATATAAAGTATTATATGCTCCTTTTGTATGCGTTATGCTTAGAATAACTATGTCTAGTCTTGTAAGGATCCCGCCTTTTTCAAAAATGCGATCCCGCACACTACGCTAGAAGTCGGTTTGCGTGAATCATAAGAGAACATTCAAGCATACATCACACGGTTGCTCAATCCTTTTTCAAAAATGCGATCCCGCACACTACTGGTCTAGAGGAAGTAGTTTCGACCAATGCGGGGACCTTCAGTAGACGACATTGACCAAAAAAAACTGTTTATTCCGTATATCAATGTATGCTAGAAGTCGGTTTGCGTGAATCATAAGAGAACATTCAAGCATACATCACACGGTTTCTCAATCCGGCTTAGGACGGGGGAGGGATCGAACCCACAACCTTTCCTCCTCACGGATTCATAGGCCGGTGCGCTACCAGCTGAGCTACTACGCCCCCAAAATTGACCAACAATGAAATGAAATTATGATTTTATAAAGTGTGTCGTTAGTGAAAATAAAGAACAAAATTGTGAATTGTGAAATACTGATACACAATTTGAGTGTGAATTTAAAATGAATATATAATACGAGTACAAATATGTCAGAAATATGGAATCTAAGTCAAGTAGTAATTATTAACTGATGAAACTTGACAACATAACCTACCATAACATTTGCACATCGCTCGAATTGAAATTAACCTTTTCGTAAAACGTACAAAGACAAAATTCTAGCTCACCATTTAGGCCTTCATAGTGTGTTATTTTGGTTATCCGAAGAAAAGTGTTGTTAAACATTTGCGCCCACAAGTCTTACATTCCGAGTGGCTCTACCGAGTAAACCATTCAAATAGTTAGCTTATTGTTGGTTGAAACACTCACCTCTTGAAATGTAAATCAAGATCATTTCGAGTCACTTTGAGTCACAAATTTGTCATATCGGGTCACAATATGGGACATAGTTGGTGCTAGACGTGCGCCATGATAACCGGTGGCTAGTTGGCTGTAGAGTTGGGCAGCTCGACCCGAAAAAAACGAACCCCACATTGAAATTCGGGTTTGAGCTCAACCCGAAACCCGAAAACCCGTTCTTGCCCCAACACGTTTAAACCCGAAACCGGATTGGGACAGGTCAAAACGCCCAACTCTAGTATGCTGGTGTGTAGACCATGGGCCAGGCCGGGCCGGACCCTGATGGATTCAATTGCAAATGTTCCTGTATAGTAGTGAAGACCACAAACAGGTTCTTCGGTAAACAATAACAAAAAAACATGTAAAGCTAATTTAATATAAAGAAATAATTAATCACCAATTACACGTTATCCTTTTGCTTAAAAATTACTGAATAAAAGCTACTGATTGAAGAATTTCAGTGAGCATAACTAAATTAAATGCAGCATTTACTTTTAACTTCTGTTTGTTTCATTTACAGCCTCCATTATTTCATTTTTCTTTCAAATATGCTATAGTCAGCGCCAAGAGTAATACTGAAGTGTCACTTGCGTATTTTTAGGATTTTTAACACCGCACCTGCAGGCAAATTGCACCCGCGTACTTGCAAAGTACAATATTGAATGGACAGTAGCCGCCAGATGTGGCCAAAGGAGCTCAGACGAGCATTGAATTCTTTACCCTATCATTACTCTTGGCGCTGACTATACTAGTTGTTATTCGTTCACTGTTTTTCTTTATCTCTTTCTTCTTTACTCGCATTGTCGCTCTATAAACATTTTATTGCTTTTATATTACACATCGTTCCTGTAACTATGCTGAGAAACATAAATATTCAATCTAATAGTCGATGAAAAGTTGTTATTTTTACTTTCTTTGCTTTTTATAAAATTTTTTAAATAATGATTTCCACTACTTAAAGGGAATGTTCCCAACTTGCCATGGCCTTTTGTAAACCGGCTGACGCACGTCTATAACTATTATAGTCCATCTCAAGACCTAGGTTTCCAGCGCGGTATCACGAGCGGGGCGCTGTCTTATAAAAAATGAATGTACTTTTTGGAGAAAACGCACCACTTCG
>JAQGAV010003418.1:0-12511 GCA_034691345.1 Phasmarhabditis papillosa | reverse complement strand
CTGTCACTTTTCCTTTTTATTTCTTCTTTAAAAACAAGATTTTGTGTTATGGCTTTGATCTCGTTCATTGTTCTTTCTTTGTTTGAATAAATTATTATTATTACGTCATATTTTTTAACCTCAACTCTAAACTGCATTGAATATGGTAATTCGACAGAGCGATACGCTACGCGTTTTGATGATTTTGTTATTGAATAAGCCCTCGTTCTCATAAAATATAGTTATATAGTGTGATTCAAGAGAAATAATGGAGTGTTAATTGCGTATTTTAAAGAATATTTGCGTATATTTTCGGTTTTCGAAAACTTCCAGTGCCATTTTCAATGAGATTCTTTTTTACACTCCATTATTACTCTAGAATCGTACTATAGCCAAAACCAACAATTTATAGTTAAATACTAAATTTCTCGTTCTCTACAACTACAATATATGTAAACTAATAATGCAATAGAGAATTTAAAATAATTATTTATCTATTTTTGTTTCCAATAAGCCACGTTTTGAGCTGCATTATGAAGTTATAATAGTTATAGTTGGTGGACTGATCGCTTGCAAAGGGTTACGGTACGAACTTCAAATTTATTAGATCTTATTAGAGCAATTATAGCAAATCTATGTTCTAATTCTAATTTATTAGACCTTTAGCTGTAAGCGATTAGTCCACCGACTATATACTGACATAAAACGTCCACAGAAAAAATGGTCATCATTCAACTGATTTTAATTTATCTAAAGTTTTTTTGGCTTTTCCTTAAAGTTAAAACATTATTCGTTTACAAACTATAGTACAAACAGTCTACAAATAATTCCTCGTTGCTTTTTTTCTTTTGAGGAATTTGACCTCCACACGGCATTTAGACCTTCAATTCCCTATAGAAACCGATTAACTGTTGGCCGTACAGTTGCAATAAAAGGCCTGTTTGTCATTTTCGGTCTCTTATGGGGTTTTTGTATTTTGATCAGCTGTTCTGGCCTGGGCCTAGATTTTTTTATACTTACTATTGGGCCAGGCTGGTCTATTCAATAAATAAACGTTATTGGAATGTTGGATCCAAATTTTACTGAAGTTCAATAGAGTCACGTTGTCAGATAATATATACCTTATAGATTTTTGACAAAAGTAAACCAATTTTGGTTTACTCGCGGGAATATTTTCATATGCACTGAAAGAATCCTTTTCAGTATTCAAAAAAGTACTGAAGATTATTCGGAAAAACGCAGGCAGTTCGGAGCAGTTCGGGGAAAAGTCCGGCAGGCGGGCCCGTTTCTCAAATTTTCCGCCCCGGGTCGATTTTCCAAAAAGTAGGCGCCGGCCCGACCGACCCTAGTCGGTTTCACACTTTTTAGCGGATATTGTTCAAAAAAGTTAGTTTCCAATGCTATTTTTCGGCTTAAACAATAAAGAGTTCAATGCAATAAAGCAATAATCTCCTTGCGCGGACCGACTTTTTGAATTTTCGTCCCTGTGCTTAAATTCACAGCCCTGGTTAGGACACTTTATATTGGAATCCGACTTAATTCGAATGATTTACTATTTTCAATACAAAACTTCATTTGTCCATAACCTTTAAAAGTCACGTCCTCTTTCTTCGCTAATGCAATGTTTCAGTTCATCATTCGATTATGTTCCTTTTCATTACGTTTTCAGTTCCTAAATGTTGTAACTGCCGATCTCAGCGGCGTTCTTTCCCGGGCCCCCCAGGTGGTTTGTCTGATTTACAAAAGATACACTCTCGTACCTAGAAGACAATGAATCTTAGTGATACAATCACTATTGTAAAGGTATTTGTTCCCAACAACAAGACTAAATAACGCGCAAATGCAGGGTGGCGAGACGGTAAAGACGAGAGTGAAGGGGTGCCATTGAGAGATGGCAGACACGGTCACGAAACCGGATTCTTGAAACAGAAAAACGAGAATTATGGTAGATCGGTTGACACAATTATTCAATAATATTTACCTGTAGACGGAGCGGTGTTGTCATTTCCAGAAGTTACAAAATCTGCCATTTTTAACTAAGAGAAGCGTTTAGAACAGTTTTCTTTAATTATATTTATGGCAGTATGCCTATGTTAGCTTTATGGATTATTAATTGATTCAATAACAAAATTATTTTAATCTCGTCTGTGAATCTTTTTTGATGAAAGTTTGCTCAGCTCTAGACATTATAATACTATATAGTCAGATTCAAAATTAACACCCCCGTGTATGCTGCGTATTTCCTCATTTTAACACTGCGCCTGCTGGCATTGTACGCGCGCGATATCAGCAGATTGCAAACTTGCTTTCGTACTGCCTTACCCAGACAAAATATTGCCACACTCCTGCTTATAACACGGCGGTAATACTTTTGAATTCGACTATAGTCATATTAAAAGCTTTTGTTCTACCAAATTTGTTAAACCATAAAAGTAATGTTAAATTAATAAAGTATAGTTTAACTTTGTGATTTTATATACACTCATGTTAAAGTGTTAAAGTTACCTTTAATAGTTTACAAACAACTAGGTGCAAACATATAACTTTATTATTTTGAGTATGACTGTGTTTCCGGTGTATTTATCATTTTTGAGTATTTGCTCCTCGGTTTGAAATTCGTCTCCATAACTCTTTGAAAAATGAATAAGATTCTATTTTTTAACTAATGTCAAGATGTCTTCAAACTTCGTATTGTATAATCTGATTCAAGAGGAATAATGGAGTGTCACTTGCGTATTTTTACGTAAAGTTGCGTATTCGAGCAACGAGATTCTTTTGTGCCACATTTTTTTTCTCCTCAATAGAGGCACTTTTCATTCCAAACCATTTCCGGCAATTCTTTCTACATTTGTTCTGTACCTATAGTCCGTTTCAAAACCTAGACTGCATGCGCCGTTTGTAGTTAACGTGCCGCTGTGACTGGCTTCCCGTTCAAAAGTGCAAGTTTAGTCGAGCAAAATTGATCTTTCCCTTATAAATCCGGTTATAACGGTACGTTAACTGCAAACGGCGCTTGCAGTCTAGGATTTAAAACATACTATATAAGGAATCGAACCGGCCGACCAATCCTTCCTTTTGATTGCCAGACAAAGCCTCTAACCACTAAGCCATCCTGTACCTTCGTTTAACATTTATAATATTAGTGTTACCATTGTTGATATTTGTCTGTAATCTCTTCATATAAATCCGCCTCCAACCTCCAGTTTGAACGATTATTTCCGGTTGATTTAAAATGTAAAACGACCCGTTAAAACATTGAGTTGACATGATTCGGCGCGGTTGAAAACCGATAAAATGACAGTTTTTAGCAGCTAATTAAATGAAATTTAGAGGTTTTTGTACTCGATTAGAAGGGGAAAATAAAGAAATAAGATACCAAAGATGAAGAACATGATTTTCTTTTTTGGAGACAAACACTTTTGAGAAAAATAATTTCCATTTTGAATTTAGGTTGACTAATCCTCAGAGAAGCTTGAAATCCGGTTCACTATCATAATCTTGTAAAATATTTCTTTTATGGCGTTTCCTATAGTCCCAGACAAAAACTTATAACACTTGTATTTTGTTTATTCATTTTTACGAAACACGAGATCACAAATATTTGGAGCTAAGAACTGATACGAAGGAACCATTTTAAGTGGGACTTCATAGCACAGCGCCCAGAGAGTGGAGGCGGCGAATCAGAACGAATTTGCAAGAATTCTTTCTTCGGGGGGAATCGAACCATCGACCTCTAGCTTATAAGGGGGAGCTTGTAACCACTGAGCCACCACGCCCCTTTTTGCTAAATTTTTGACTATTCTATTAGCAGTTTCTAAAATGAAACCCCGATCAAACTCAAAATGTTCCCATCCCAATTGTATTGTGTTACATAGTCTGTTTGAGTTTGTTGTTTCTGTTATTTTTTGCACCGTTCCTCATTAAAACCGACAGACTACTCAAATACCCTACTAGAACCAGTTATGAAGGGAGGAAATGCACTTTATATAGAATATTGTAGGTTTTAATAACATCGACGGCCTGTTACAAAACTATGAACTTTTCTGATTATTAGTTATTCATGTTGTTTTCAAATGTTTATTGAAAAATTTGAGTTCTGAGCCGACCATAAGACACTCTGATTATGAAGTTATTCAAGGTTTTTGTAGAATTTAGGTCATAAACTGTTAGAAATAAAATTCTTCTAAATTTATAGCCTTTCTTTACCTTCTGTGTTTAAGGAGTTTGGCGATTATATAGCCGGCGCCAAGAGTAATGATGGAGTGTAAAGAATTCAACGCTCGTCTGAGCAACTTTTGCGAGCACCGCGCAAGCATCTGGCGGCTACTCTCCGTTCAATATTTTACTTTGCAAGTACGTGCGTGCAATTCTGCAGTTGCGGTTTTAAATATCCAATAAATACGCAAGTGACACTCCAATATTACTATCGGCACTGACTATAGTATGTATCCTTAGAAGCAGCGGTGTCTTCTTCAAAAGTAAGTTCATATTAATCTAACACCGCCCCGCTGGTGATACCGCGCTGGAAACCTATCTCCTCATACAGGCATAATTCTCAGTATCCAAAGTTTCACTACTAACCCCACCAATTTCCACCAAACCTTAAAAGAGGGGTGAATCATCAGATATTTGAAACAATGATTAATGATTTCACATTAAATCATCTCAAATTAATGTTTTTTCGTTCACCGAACATGGTCGCCGGCAGTGTAGTCGAAAGACTGATCAGTCCAGTTCGAGAAAAGGTTGTCTTATAAAATAGTTAACAGTATTTCTTGTAGGATTTGAGTTTAAAAGAAGTAAATATTCGGCAAAACTCGTTTAAGGATTCTATGAATCCAACTGAGTTGAGTTAAGGTGTGATGGTTTTCAATAGAATTTTTGGTAGATTAGTTTAGAATGCATTAACTATTTTATTTCCTGTTTCACTCGTATCACAATAATAGTAGATTTATTCGAGGCAGTGATTCGGCCATTCATTCCGGAATCTTCTGATCAGAGACGGCTCCTTTCTATCATTCAGCCTTCGGGAGAACTCCGAGATTTCTGTTTCTTATTTTTAGTGAAAAACAACAGCGTAAATTAAATCTTTTATATATTATAGTTATTAACAGTATTAGCTTTTATGTAGTCTAGCTTAGTTTTGCTATTCTTTTATAGGACAGTAAAGTCGCCAAAGTGGCCCGTCGAGAATTTCTGACCTTTGCTCATGAGAGACTAGGCAGTACAGACTTTGAATCAAGGCCTCTAGACTAGGCCTGTAAGCCAATCAACGTCTTTGATTGGCTTAGATGCCTAGCCTGGTTTCAGATTTTGTTACTTAATGGTAGTCTGTCCATGTTCTTTGGAGAAGGCTGTTATTGTTTCTTACAAGCTCTATTCGTTCGATATGAAGACTACTATATTCTTCTTAGATAAATAAGAATTATAGTGTGGTTCAAGATGAATAATGGAGTGTTACTTGCGTATTTTAAGGAAATATTGCGTATATTTTCGGTTTTCGAATACTTTCAGAGCCATTTTCAATGAGATTCTTCTTTTAACATATCTTACCTGTTTGTATAGTAAGAATGTATATGTAATATTTGTAATTCTCTGTATTTTCTAACAGTTACCGTATTTTACAGGTGCAAACACTTTTTTCGCTGAATAAGAATATGTCACGAGTAATAATTTTGAAAAACAATATTATCTTTCTATCAAAACCTGAGTTGGAAATAAGATACAATCTTTATAATTCTAAACTTTCGCATGTTCACCAAACATATATAAAATGTTCACCGTCAGAGGTGGTTATCCGGCCGGCCCGGTCTGGGTTTCAAAAGTTTAGGCCGGGCCGGTAATCAGCTCTGTTCACCGTTGTTCAGGCATAGCTGCATTTTAATGATGAATATATTTTGAGGGCACTACAAATTATAGATTTTGTTTTAAAAGTAAAAAAGTAAAAGTTATTTATTTCCTGTATCACTCGTATCACAATAACTGTAGATTTCTTCGGAGCAGGGTTTCGGCCCTTCATTCCGGAATCTTCTGAGCAGAGACGGCTCATTTCTAACATTCAGTTTCCCAAGCCTTCTGCAGCTATGGGGAGTCGAACCCACAGCCTCAGATCCTCATGGATTCAGATACCGCTGCTCTAACCACTAGGCTAAAGCACCCGATTTGTTGTAAGCAAAGTTTTTTTTGGTTTAGAGAAACCCATATTTTGACACATAATGTAAGACAGCTCCCTAGTATATAGCGCTGGAAACGTAGCTTATGAAACAGACTACGTAACCATCAGTAATGAAGTATATATGTACGTTATTCATAATAATGACAGAGACGATATAGTCCATAACAAAAAAGACTGCAGTGCGCGGTGTTGTTTAAGTTTTCAATAATCGCTCGTTCTGTTGCAAAATTAAACGTTCATTATATAGTTCGATGCGCAATTTTTTGTTTGTTGTCCGAAAAATATTACTGTACTAGTTTTATTTTGTATCATGTCCAGAAAAAGACAAATACGCAATTGCGGAAGCCTATGTATACCACCGCTCTCTGCTGTCTTTTCTTTCTTATAGACTATAATGTTACCGAAAACCACTATTGAATAACAATTGATTTGAAACCATTTTTCTACTGTTAGGCAGATTCGGCAACGGATCAGGCAAAATTTGTTTACTTCGGCCAAAACAGGAGTGCAAAAACAATGTGATGAACAGTGATCGTAAAGAATCATTTTAGCCTCGTATCAAGTACGTTTCCTCTTCAATAGAGTCGGTAATGGAGGATGTGAGTTGTAATGAGGACCAAGTTATCATTATTTGGACAAATGTAAGTTTCAGTTTCGAAAGTAAAGTAAAAGCGCACACAATTTTGGACAAGAGTTACTTTCTTTATAAAAAGTAGATCATAATATAGTTTTGCTAATACATGCTTTAAATAGTGCAAAAACCGGAAGCATCCGAAGGTAAAAGTATTGCCGAAAAATATTGCCAGGAAGTTTTTATGAAATATGAATGTTTCAGACTTTCGAATCGAGTCTCTACACAGCTTTACTAGAAGACGAACACAAACAATGCATAGTTGTAATGTCACAGAAGTCCTTTAACACTAAAGGTTTCCCGTTGAAAAAGCAAGCCCAGAAATCGGTTAGTTAAAACTATTTTCTTTCTTTCTTTCAAACAATAAACCAGTTAGTTAAATTATCGATTTCATAGAAAACAATAGAAACAAAATAGATTATCTCAGAATGGAACATTTAATTTTGAGACCAGTTTAATATTATGAATTAACTAAAAATACTAAACATCTAGTTTCCAGATGCAGATGAAAATGCTGCGCCCTAATTTCTATGTTACCCCATCTCGCATACTCTCTTTCGGAGATTTGGAGTTGCCTAAACCGAGTTTAGTGGGAGTTAGTCACGAAGATCTGGAGAAGGCATTCATCGATATTTATGGTGCCCAAGGACTAAGCGTAGTACACTTGGTAGATTATGAACCGGAAGGTGAGGTTGACTTCAATGGGGGGGGGGGGGTGAACTGGAATTACTTTTGTAAACTAAACTGTACTCACGGCTCGCCGCGCCCTAAGGCAACGGGACAGAGCAATTTCAAATGATGAAATCTTGCGGCTCAATTCCTGGATTATTTTATTAAGGAATGTATGTTCATTTTTGTATCATTAGAAAGGATATATGCCAATCTATGCGCTTGAGTTTTTCCGAATGATTTGGTTCAAGAGTTCTAGAGAAAATGGAACTTAAACTTAAATGGGATCACAGTCATTCAATCCCATTGTCTCCGTTGGCGAGCCGTGTACTGGCTGGATCTAAACTGGTTTACTCTTTCCAATCACAGCGGACAAAATCACCCCAGTAACATTTCTACTTTGCAAAAATTGGTTATTTCCCCTAACCACCTTGAAAAACATCTCTGTGATATCCGAATGTATAGTCTGTCTTCAAACCAACGGTCCGCGCGCCGTTGCAGAGAACGGCAGCGGGCGCGTAAATTAGATCAATTGATGGATGAGGGCTGAGGGCAATAAAGAACATTTTGAATATTTCAGATGTTTCATTTGCTTGTTTCATGTATAACAACTTTCGATTCTATCATAAATTAAAATATAAAGCCACTGTTAGCCTTAAAAACGCGCATCAGTCCTCAAGGATCAATTAATTTACTTTACGCGCCCGCTGCCCATCTATGCAACGGTGCGCGGACCGTATGTTTGAAGACAGACTATACTTAAATTAATATTTTTAGATGAAAACTTCGCGCTTCTACTTGCGACGTTAACTAGCCAAATGATTGTCTGTAATTTTAAATTACAAGATGAACTTCATATGCAGGAAAGACAAGTTCTACTGAAAGAAGAACTCATCCAATCAATGGAAGTCGAAGAATAGAAGGCTTCAATAATATAGATAAACTATTTGATATATCTATAGTCAGATTCAAAAGTAATGAGGGCGTGTATGATGCGTATTTCGTTATTTTTAACACTGCGTCTGCTAGCATTCTACGCGAGCGATATCAGCAGATTGCAAAATTGCTTTCGTACTACCTTGCTCAGACAAAATATTGCAACACTCCTGCAAACCCAATTTTATTAACACGTCTGTATTACTTTTGAATTCGACTATATGCATTTGTTTTATTTTATAAATTTCTTTATGCCATTTATTCTTGGACCTTATAGTTTAACGCCACTACCCAAGACAGCAATTTTAGTCTCTCTGGTTTTCCAATAAAATTATGACCACCTTAGACAGACATACAGACGACAGAGATAGACTTATGACAGAAACTGCTGGTTTTCCACTTTTTTGCCTATCTAGCTATATTCATTAATAATATTATCACAGTAGCAATCCGTGTGTAGTTAGCTGCACCGACTAATTACTTGCAGGTAAAGGACTGCGAATGTTGCGCTGGAGCGCTAATCTGTTTGGGTTTCCGTTTCGATTTCTCCGTCCAGTACAAATAAATACAAAAACATATTCTCTTATTCTTTATTCTATGATGCTACGAATCTATGCATCTACGATGAGTGGAACGGCCAGCATGTGCTGTGGCTGAGCTGATCCCTGGCTGAACATAGTCTTGGCATCTCCGAAAGCAGCGTCGGCCTAAAATATGATAATTAAGGTTCTAGACAGATAGTCACAGTAACCCAAATAAGAATAGTAACACACCTTGACACTGACAAGAACCAATTTGTCGGTCTTGGGGGCTCCATTCTGGCGGAGAATTTCAATCTTTCCGGTCTGTCCTCCTTCGACGATCAAATAAACGGGATGAACTCTGTACAGCTGATTATCAGAGCATTTTACCTAAAAGGGAAGTTATATTAGTTGTATTTATACTGTATTATTATTATTATATTAAATAGTTACATTAGGAAATGTTTTCCAACTGATTAAAACTCTTTGCTACCTTCCAGACCATTTCAATACATCTGAATGTTCATGGAACTATCCTTTGAATCCCTTAATTCTTCTTGCTCACCTTGAATACTCTAGCTTCGTTAGTATTGTTGATCACATTGAATGACTGGATTCCTCCGGATTTCTTGTAGGTCATCTCCTTAGGCTCCGTTCTCAACTCAAGTGGCTTAGATTCAATTGGAGCGGGCTTGGAGGCAATGGGGCATGCAATCAGGTTTACGGCGGGGTTAACCTAAATTCATCGTGATTAATAAAATAATAGATAACCTAACGATCATTTGAATGCCAAAATACCTATTATATGCTATTTTCATTCATCTATGTGAGCGAACTCAGCGTGATCCAAAATTCCAGAGTGTTCAGTTTTAATAACATATTTTGTGAAGATTCAGATTCACGAATCAGAACTATCTCCTTTTAGAATTGACAGTAACCTAGCATTGGTCAGACATTCTTTGAAATCAAGGGTGGGCAGGGGCCAGCCCGGACACTGCAAACTCGTCCGAGGGGCCAGACGAGACACCAGGCCCAGAGCACTGATTACTAGGAAACATTCCCCTAAACCTTCTCTAAACCCTACCTTAGGCTGGCTCTTACAGCTTCCCTTGCTAGACTTGGCCGAGATAGAAGTAGCGGTCTTGACCGACTTGGCCGACTTGGCAGATTTGGCAGATTTGCCGGATTTCACGGCCTAAAACAGAGAAATCGATAAATCCATAATTCTAATCGTACCTTCTTCGATTTGGCACTGGCAGAAGCCTTCTTTCCCTTCTTAGACTTGGATTTTGTGGATTTTCCGGACTTCTTGGACTTTTGCGACTTCTTAGACTTCTTAGACTTATTGGATTTCTGAGTCTTATTGGATTTCGCGGATTTGCCACTCTTAGACTTAGACGACTTATCCGAATTTTTGTGAGCCTAAAATATATGGAATTTATGCATTAGAGATTTGTAATTAGTTGAAATAGTCTGCGGGACAAAACTTTGCACTTTGTACCGCGTAGGGTTGTCTTTGATCGCGGTATTGAAAACCTCTGGTACCAGGCCACAGGAGTGGAGTTTCAATGTGCCGGATCGGAGTTATTTGGTCCAGGAACGATGTTTTAAGCACGGGGCTCAGTCCTAGGCTGTGAAGGCAGCAGGCAACGATGGATCCATCTAGGTTCCTTTTCTTGATAAGGGAACTGACCGTTTCTCTGTTTTTACCACAGCCGAAGATGGCAAAAGTCAGCAATGGTAGAATAGAAAGAGACAGCAAGCACACGAACATCTGTTAGAGGATGCAAACGATATTTCTATAGACCAATCTGTTTCTTTATAAAGAATGAAAATAACATGTTCCCAGTCTCCCAGATAGTTCATTTTTAGATATGGAATCATACTTTTAGGTTGTTGTACTTTGAATTTGCTATAGAAGTGGGTGCGAGACTTGGTTGAGTTTGGGATTCAGAACCCATAATTAGTAGTATCTGGGACTTTGAACTTGAAGTTGTAGATTCGTATAGTGGAAATAGAGAGTACGTGAGTGTTGAAAGAAAAATATATTTTTGAAAAATGTTGAAAACAAATTTGTCAATCTGACTACCTAAAGCCACAACTTAGTTCAATATTCTTTGCACTGACCAGATTCATTTTGAATTTTATCTGTTTGGATGTCATTTCATTTTTTTAACATTTCGGCACGGCTGGCAAAAGTGGGACCGGGCCGAGTTTTTAACCTCCGGCCCGGCCCCGACATGCCCGACCACGGGCCGACACAAGTCGAGAAAATTCTGGTTATCGGCCCCGCCCGGCCGGACCCACCCATGCATTTCGGGAAGTAGTTGTCAAATTTATCTCAATCCTCAAAGATCAAAATAGCAAACACTCTCTTTCCAAGTACATAAATAATTGTTCCAATTTCAATAATAAATGAAAAATTAGCTAATTCTTTTTATTAATTTGTCTCAATTCCCGTAAAACTCAGTTTCATCCTAAGAAGAACTCTTTTAGACCGTAGAAATCGTCGGCTTTTTCCACCTCCATAACCAAAAAATCGAAAATATTCACAATAAGTACATGTATCTGACTGTGCTAGAATGAATTCAATCAAAAAGACTCAATTTTATCACGTCTAATTAAGGTATTTAAGAGAATACAGCATAAATTCATACAAACTTCTTAAATGTCCCAGTTTCTGGAGAAAATGTTCGAAGGCTTAGCGATTTATTCACACGTTCCGTGGGCTCCAGATACAGAGCTGTATAACTGTTCGGTCCGATCAGTAGAAGATTGGTATGCTAGGGGTACTAGGAAGCCATTACTAGGATGGTGTTCGATTATACTTGGTACACTTGCCATATTCTTCTATATTATTGCACTACTAGCAATGTCAAATCGAAATTTTCTACGGAATTCCTGCTATCAGATGCTCTATTTTACTTCTTTGTATGATATTCTGACCCTAGTTACTTCGAATTTGGTTTCTGGTTACTATTTTATCATTGGAGCTAATTTCTGTACGAATCCAACGAGTAACTTTTTGTGGGGAGCGATTGGATGCGGTGAGTTTGTTTCGTATATCAATGTATATCAATCAGCTAGAGGTCGGTTTTTGTGGTAATCATAAGAGAACATTATCAATGTATATTCAAATTTCAACGCATATACTGGGTTCTATATAATATGTAGCTGTCATACATGTAAAAATAAACGGAAGACCAGTTTTTTCAAAACTTAGAACACCGCCGCTACTTTTACAGCTTCGGTCTTGGTGTACTGTTAAGAACTACTTACAGAAGTCAACAACTGGCATCACACTAATCTTATTTAATTGAGTAGTTGACTACCTGTCGCAAATGTGTGTTAGATACATAACTCCAGTAAATTGAGAACTATATTGGGCCTCGTTTTGGTTGACTGGGCATTCTGCTCCAGGATCACTTAACAGCTAGATAACACTTGGTTTCTTCCCTTTACTTTCCAAATGCTATTGAAATGTTGTCAACATAAAATATTTTGAACATTTTGAATATTTTATTTGTATTTATTGACCTGTAATCGCACGTATCACACAAATAATTGGAGATTTCTTCGGCGCAGGGTTGCGGCACATCT
>JAQGAV010003417.1:0-12516 GCA_034691345.1 Phasmarhabditis papillosa | reverse complement strand
AAGGAATGACCTGGACGGAGGCTATCGACATCTGGTCCATTGGATGTCTGATGTACGAGTTAGTTGTTGGCGAACTCCTACTGGAATGTGAAGTGGACGGCACAAGCGACACATCAGATTATGGGCCAAAACGATACGCACAATTGTGCGAATCTGTAACAAGACTGATGCCATATACGTTTTTGGATGATGCAGGTATAAGGTAAATTCCTTATTAACAGTTTCCCTATCAATATTTAATTTTTGGGTTCCTGACATGAATACTTTCCGCCAGAAGCAGTATGAACATATGAAGCAAATACGAATAGAGAAGCAATGATGAGGAAGGTATTGTATCACTCAACGAGCCCCGGTTTTTGCAAGGAATATCTATGCTCAATCATTGGATCCAACGATTCCGTGACGCAGTCGGTTTTTAGCAAAGCTGTCGCGTAGTTGATTTTTTGTTTTTCCTTTCCAATACGAATGAGCCATTGATAATATGCAATCTTCAACTAAGTGTGTTAAGTAACTACTTGGGTTTGATTTTGTTAAGTCTGTTGTGAGCATTGCAATGCAGGAGATAACCTTGACTAACAAATGTATCCACGTCAAATTAAGATCCAATGTATTTATGTTCAGTGAATCAATGTTTGTTTCAGATGTTCTTGACTCTTCCTGCCGACAAAAGATGAATTTGATCTCCACTGTTATCGATTGGTTGGTCAAATGGTAGTCGCTCAACCAGAACGCAGAATAACAGCGGCTGAAGCATTTAAACATCCTCTCTTCAGGAAAATGGACAATGAGCATCGGTAGGTAGCGGTTTCAGTTCTCACTCTTTAATGAATCGGATACCAGCCGAATATTATCGGCCCTTTAAGTTAGGTTGTGATGGATTTCCAAGAGTAACCCTTCGCTGATTTAAATGTAGTGTTGTGCAACTATAATAAGGCGTTGCCCAGCCAGTACATCACATACATTACTTTTCATGCCGCTCTTTTAGTCATGTCCAGAATTACGTTGCGATTACATTATTAATACTTTCAGTTTCGATATGTACAACGTGATTTTCGCATAATACACGAAGCTCAGACAGGTTAATAAGAAGAAAACAGTTATGCGATAAGAATATTGTTTGTGTAATAATTATTTAGGATGTAGTGTTTTTATTTATTTATTATATGCCATGTATTACATATTTATAAATAAACTACGAATTGCTTCATTGTCGGCTTATTCATTGAATAATTCAGCTTGTCAACAACTACGATATATAGATTGTCCATCGGCCAGGACCCGTATTCATAGTCGTTTATCACACAGCCTATTCGCCATTAGCACCCAATTTTTGCTCACTGAGCCAAAAATTGGAAAGGGATATGTTATCAGTGTTAAATTAACACAGGTGATATACCTTATCAGCTTCGCAGATCAATTGCACCCCTGGCTACAAACATTTCCCCTGCCACTGCCCCCATAGGCCAAAAAAGTTCTGGCCCAATAAATATACCTTGTCTTAGTCTATCACAATATACCAGAACGAAGTATTCAAAAGCATTTCAATAACATTCGATAAAATTAATGATAGTGATTCATCCAGAATAACATGGAAAATAAAGTATCACCGACACTTTCGCAAATCCAAACCGTTAAGTGTAGTGTCTATTTCGTATACCATGCGTCTATATATTACACACATGAATGCTTCTAAATAATCAAAATGGTGCCAAATATTGAGTTTTGAGACTCATGAGTTGCAGATTGTGCTTTCCCACATTTTTTTAAATGACCCGCCTAATTACTACCTGCACATCGAGTACAACAATCAATTATCTCTAGCCTCAAATTTCAACGACACTTTTAAGTTTGGTCTCTCCTTAGAAGTTTTTTTACGTATGTTGAGTGTTGTATTTCTCCCATTGTTTGTTTTTATTTAATATGTAGCTTTTTGCTGGTTTGTATTTATGGCTAGATTATCATATTTGCCTTTTGCAGAATCAACAATGGCTGGCAACAAGGACGAATTCGTACAGAGAGCTAAGCTGGCTGAGCAGGTACTCGAAGGATTTTCGATAATTAAATATCTCCATTTTAAGGCTGAGAGGTACGACGACATGGCCCAATCCATGAAGAAGGTTACCGAGTTGGGAGCTGAACTTTCCAACGAAGAGCGCAACCTCTTGTCGGTTGCATACAAGAACGTCGTCGGAGCCCGCAGATCCAGCTGGAGAATTCTTTCCGCCATCGAACAGAGGACGGAGGGATCTGATAAGAAGCAGAAGATGGCCAAGGAATACCGTGAGCTGGTCGAAATGGAGCTCCGTGACATCTGCCGGGAAGTCTTGGTAGGCCAAATTAGTGGTTTCGTTTTGTATATATTTGTTTTAGGGTCTCTTGGACAATTTCCTTGTTCCCAAGGCAGGTAGTCCCGAATCTAAAGTTTTCTACCTCAAGATGAAGGGAGATTACTACAGATATCTCGCTGAGGTTGCTTATGGAGAAGACAGAGCTGGTTAGTTTCTTCTTATGTTTGCATTTTCGTCTGCGACCTACTCATATTCTTTGTATTTTTTCAAAGCTGTTATTTGGGCTGGGTTTGCATTCGTTATTTTATTTTCACAGTTATGCTCCTTAAACTTATTTATTGCAGCTGTTGTCGAGAAGTCGCAGCAGTCTTACCAGGAGGCATTTGACGTCGCCAAGGAGAAGTTACAAGCCACCCATCCAATCCGCCTTGGTCTTGCACTCAACTTCTCGGTGTTCTTCTACGAGATCCTCAATTCTCCAGAAAAGGCTTGCCAATTGGCTAAACAGGTAAGTCATTTTTCAAATTGCAGTTATCTCTAAGTTTCACAACTAGCTCAGCCAATTTAAAATAAAAAATTGTTTTTAGGCGTTCGATGATGCCATTGCTGAACTGGACACCTTGAGCGAGGACTCTTACAAGGACTCGACTCTCATCATGCAGCTACTCAGGGACAATCTCACTCTCTGGACATCCAGTGCTGCTGCTGATGATCAAGATGTTGAAGAACAGGGAGAAGGAGTCAACTAACTTTTGGATAGTTATGCTCCCTTTAACGTGATATTGATATTTTATGTTATATATGTGTAGTTTGAAAGAGGCGACCCATCGGCAGCTATTTTAGTTTGTCCCTTTTGTTCTGCCGATGTTTCGCTTCTTTTTTGTCTGTTCTCACAATGCCAGTTGTTTTATATTTTTTAAATGTATTTTTAAATTCTGATGTTTGAGTAAATTATTGTGCAAGTAATTGTTAATTCTTTTGAAATCAGATGGGGGCAGAAGATTTCCGAGGCCTTTGGTTGTGTTAAACCATCGTAATATTTTTTTGTTGTTCCTCTCATTATGTTGAAATGCTATTGCTATCTGTTTTCACTTCGTATCTTATGGGTATACACTTCGTTTTTGTAGAATGGCTGACAGACTAACCCAGCTGCAGGACCTCATTGATGATCTTGCATCGTTTATGACCAATGCAATTGGTGTTCTTCAGGCCACTGCACCGGCTTGTGATTTTAACGCGAGTTGCAAAGTAAGTATTTTTTGATTGTCGAAATTCTATTTGAATACGGAAAAATGGACACTTTGTATTTCATGGAAATTCTCCCATTGTTCTATTCTTCCCTACAAAGGTTGTAGTTGAATTACTGACCATGAACACTTTTTATGTTCGTCCTAATGCTTACGGTTTATTTACTGTCAGTGATAAACAGGAGTTGTTTAATTAGGCAATTCAGAATTTAGAAGTCAAAATTGAGCACCAGGGTACCACCGAGCATCGAGCAAGGCCGGCGCCATGTAGTCTAGGTTTTAATGCAGAGTATAGTATCTCTATTACAGGGACTCGACGAAGAAACCAATTGTGAACTCTTCGCATCCCATATTGCTCGCACCGCAAAGGACATTGAGGTATGCAATTAGTCCATGTTAATCATATATAATTATTTGTAGGTCGTTATTGACAGTTTGGCTGCCGCTGACAGCAGTGTAGAAGAAACCAACGAGGCCCTCATTAAGGAAGACGCTAAGCGAGCAAAGGTTTGTTTCTGTTCTCATCACCATATTGGTTTAATTTGGACAGCCTCCACTACAGGGATAGTGTTGCGTTCTTAGTATGTTTTTTACACCTCGCTTGGTTATTCATTAACCTATGACGTTACACGTCTTCCTAAGTGTTATTGGTCCGTATATAGTTGCTGATATTAGCAGAAGTTATTCACATTTATCCATCAGAGTGTTCGCTTTTCTCAGATTGAGTACATTTCCGTCCGATAATTATTTCTTGACTTTCAGTCCGCTCGTGAGCTCGAAACAACAGTTACAGAAGGGGAAGAACTCATCTCAAGAATCCAAACGCGGCTCAAAGAAGTTGCAGCTTCGCAGATCAGGAGTAGGCCCTTACAATAGTAATATATTGTTTTATCATGAATAATGTGTGTGCTAATTGAAATATAATTTATAAACATTTTTATTGTAGTTCTTTTGAGAATTGCTGGCAGTAGTTCCTATGCACTCTTTTTGAAAGTTATAAATTATTAGGTCTTGATATTCATTAGGCATTATAATCATGGAACAAGAATCACGAAAGGGGACATACATGGAATGTAAGCAGTCTGATACGGAAGTCGTCGTAGTGTTGTGATCGGAATTGTTTCACAATTGAAGGTTTAGTTTATCTTACATTTACTTGTAAGCACTGATGATATGCTTATTTTGATCGACAAGTGTCTTCATTTTTAATTTGTTGGCTCTTATCTTCGTCAGTTTTACGTTCGTTGTTCGTCAAATATTCATCAGTGTCATATTACGCAGAACAGAACACTGCTTCGTGCTACGTAGTGCAGTGACCGAACTTGTATATTTTGTGAAGTTCATGTGAACTGTTCATTTCATTTGATCATTTGATTACTGTGTTCTCCATCTGTCGTTTCTGATCTGTTGAAGTGGTCACAGGATGGTCCTATGTCCGTCCTACCATTGGTGTTTATCATAAGTCTTCTATTTCTCCATTATTTCTCATCATCATTCCAGTATCACTTTTCTATTCTTTTTCTTCTAAAAATGTTAGAAAATCGGCTATTTCACCGTTTGGAAGTGACTGGTAATGATTTTATCTTAAAAGATAGCAGTCGGACTTTTTTGCGGTGATGGATTGGGAGAGGCGGCAATGATGCGGCCCCGGCCTCGTTTTTTGAAAATGCGGAAAACAAGGGCCAGTCCGACATTTGACATGAATATTTTTTGCAACGATTTTTATTAAAAACTTTAATGTTATGGGGCTTGGCCGATAGACCCCCTGGCGTAAACACACGGGCGTCTATATTTTAGTTAAGTATTGTTATAGTCACGGCAACATATATTGTTTTTGGAAACGGTAGACACCCCCCATGTGGACCAAAAATAACGCCGTACATTTGAAAAAAGAAACTTGCATTTTCCTTCGTTTTGGGGCGCAATTTTCGCAGCCTGTGCTTACATGAGATTCTTCGGTAGACTATAACTTAAATTATTTACATGTGTGTGTTAATAAACAATAGAGCCTGGAAATTGAATTTCGGTATGAGAAATGGTAACCCAGGGGCTGGCCAAAGTGGGGGCCGGGCTAGGCCGGGCCGACGAACCCACCCCTGTAGTACCTAACTCTGTACTTGGAAGTTGTCTGGCAATTACGGAACGGCCCGTACTTAGTCATGCATGGTATCAGAGCTGGTTACCGGCCCGGCCTGAAATTTTGAAACCCAGGCCGGGCTGGCCGGATAACCACCTCTGCATGGTATCAATAGTGAATATATAGGGGCCCATATCGGACATTAGTGCCATTTTCGAAAACTATAACAAATCTTTAAAAACATTTATTAACCATATAGGTAATATATACAATCACTGCCGGAAAAAGAAGTTTTCGAGCATTGTTTGATTAAGACCCAGCCAGCTTCCACCACCAAGATCCACCATAAACCACGCAAAAAGGAAAAACAGAAAATCCGATATATTTGTGTCTAAGTAGCGTTCTAATAACAAATCTCCGCCCCCAAAAACTACAGTACACCAACAGAAGGACTGTATGTCTTCCAGACGAGACCATTCAAAAGAGCGGTAGGTGATGATAATAAAGATACAAATGGCTATGTAAAGAAGGTCTACGGTCATTTTATGACCAGCTAAACTGACTAAAATTGGGTGGAAAAGACCATAAATAAGCATTTCTACTAACATTAAAAGAAGAAATTTACAGAAAGAACCGAAGAGTTTTATAATGAGTTTGTGGAGTAAGTGACAAGATTTGTGGAGTAGATTAACGAGAGCTCCGCATAGACGACCGCAGTAGGTGGAGAGACGGTTACAACGGGTTGATGGGACTAAAAGCAGAAGATATAAGGGTGCCGGGATCGAGTTTTAAGGTGCTTGACAGGGCCGGGCCGCTTAAAAATTTCGACGCTTTAGCCCGTAAAACCCCGTGGAGTAGAGGGGTGGCAAGAACTTCTAGGCCCGGGCCGGCCCTACTAGGCCCCACTATTGCGAAATTCCAAATTTTTTACCAAAATTTCCAATTGTGAAAAACAAATTGGGGAAAATGTGGAGCATTATTGATCGGTTTCGAAAGTTAGGCTTCAAATCTCAAATCAAAAAGAAAGAAAGTACATCAAAAAGTGACGGTCAAGAGGGAACCCCACAAGCTGAAGTTTGGCAGGGCTGGTTACAGGCGCGGCCTGAAATTTTGGAGGTCAGGCTGGGTCAGCCGGATAACCTGCTCTGAAGTTTTTTACTACCGCTCTGTGAGGTCTATTGTCCTTGAGTTGCGAGGCATTGGCCAACTTTTGCCAATTATACTCTTAACTCTATTTTAATCAATTACTGAATAATGGAAATTGTTTTATAATTATCAGAAATATTTATTACATTTAGCTAAAAAACGTTGACTAGAACCCCAGTGGCCGTATTCACCAATATTCCCGTCACGAGAACGGGAACGAAAAGACTTCCCGCGGGAACGTTACCAGCAAAACCGTATTCATCATCGTTTCCGTCCGTACCCGTGCATTCAAAGTTCTCTTCCCGGGAACGATTTTTGTTCCCGTAGCAGCGGGAATGAAAACCGTTCCCGCCTTGAAAATGCGTTCCCTTTTGCATGTACGAACGTTAGTGAATACGGCCACTGAAGGTTCGTCTCGTCTGGTAATAGCGCCCCAATGTTAAACTGTTGTTGCAGCGTAATAGATTCTTGTGAATTAACTTACTCTCATCTGGAATATCATTAACATTTTCTTGTAACTTACTGTAGCTTACTGTAGGCTCAGTAGCCGGTATATTTAAAGGACGACGTAGCGAATGAAGTTCCATTTCGGAATAATTTATACCTAAATTATTCAGATTTGCTTCGAATTAAGAAAGTAAAGGTAGCCAGAATGATTGCTGATGAAACAAGCTATCATTATAGTGAGCGCCAAGAGTAATGATGGAGCGTGAATAATTCAACGCTCGTCTGAGCCCCTTTTGCGAGCACCGCGCCAGAATCTGGCGGCTACTCTTTGTTCAATAATGTACTTTGCAAGTACGCGCGTACAATTTGGCCCAGAGCTGTTAACCCGGCCCGGCCTGGCTTCCAAATCTTGGGCCGGGCCGGCATAGGTCGGGCAGTCAGCCGCCTGTAGTTAATAAGGTAAATGATGAACCTTTACTATCGAGCGAGAGGTCGCGGCCCGGCCCCGGTGCAAAAAAGTCGGCCGGGCCGGAAAAGCAGGGCCGGGTTAACATCTCTGAATTTGGCTGCAGGCGCGGTGTTAAAAATCCAAAAAATACGCAAGTGACACTCCATTATTACACTCGAAGCTGACTGTACACTTTCTGGGTGAGTCAGCAGTCAAATTTTGCATGAGCGCAAGCGTAACATTATTGAGAAATATTATTTCGCGTGCTCATACAATATTTGAACGGCTCACTTCACTATTTCAAACATCTGTGATCTTGTGTTTCGTAAAATGTATAAACAAACTTTGAAAACTGAAAAAGGAGAAAGTTTAGTAGGGATAGACTATGAATTTAACGGATCGACAGGAAATAACGGCTCATTTTTATTTGTAGATGATGCACAGCTCTATTTTACATTTATTTACCTAAGATTGATAGGATGAGGCACCGGACAGGGCTTTTATAACAAGAATTCAAAAAAAAAAAAAAAAGTAACTATATAATATATTAAACGTTATTATACTATATATAATTTATAAAGTTTATTTATTATACTATAATAACTAAAACGTCAATAAAATATCTGTCTTTTAACGCTAAGTCTGGGTAAAATGATTTAAATAAGTTTAAAAACTGTGATAAGCTGTGTGTGTAAACAGTCCGTTTGAATATGTCTTATCAGTTTTAATAGCTTATTTCTTATTTACTCAGATATTTAAATATATAAAATATGAACTGAAACAACATCTAACTTATGAAATAATAGTTTATTATTTAAAAGACTTATGTAGCTCAGTTACACAATGCTGTATTAGAATAAAATAAGACTAATAACATATCTCACCGCTCGCCGCCCTCAGACAAAGGGACAGAGCAAATTCAAATGGTGAAATGTTGCGGTTCAATTCCAGGACTATTTTATTAAATAATTCATGTTGATTTATATATCATTAGAAACGCCATAGCTCAATTTGTGCGATTGAGTTCTTTGGAAAGATTTGGTTAAAGCTTTCCAGAGAAAAATAAACTTCAATTTTAAAATGAGACGGCAGTCCTTTAACCCAACTGTCTCTGTTGGCGCGCCGTGATCTAAAGATCATTTCAGATTCTGCAACCGCCGGGGCCGCGGCCGAAATTTTCTAAAAAAATTTGACCGAGGCCATTCCGGCCACGGTAGTAAAAGAACTATGTGACGAAAGCAAAGGTTTTTGAATGAAATTTTTTCGCGGATCGGGGTCTGCCCGTACGATCTGAATAATTTCTGGACCGAGGGCTGGCCCGGCTTGGCCAGGAGTCCGGAACATTTATGATTACTCAACTGGAACGGTTAGGAAACATATTAGTTCATGACCTGTGCAGCACTTCATTTATAAATTTATTAGACACCGCTGCTTCCGCCAGGAATCGCTATTTACTGACCGACTATGGAGATGGGATATATAGTCAGATTCAAAGGTAATACCGCCGTGTAGGCTGCGTATTTCGTCATTTTTAACACCGCGTCTCCGGCATTCTACGCACGCGGTATCAGCAGATTGCAAACTTGCTTTCGTACTGCCTTATATTTTAACACTCCTGCTTATTAACACGGCCTTATTACTTTTGAATCGGACTATATCGAAGCTGTTTCTTAGCGTATACCTCAGCGTAGCAAACAAGAGCTTACGCAATAAACTACTTGGGAAACTTTTCGATTTACTTAATTATCTTTTAATTAATCGATTCCTTCCATCCCGGCCCCTTGACTGAGCACCTGTTGGTTACATTTATCAATCTCAGTCAAAATTGACATGAAAAGATAGAAATTCACAGAGAAGAAGGATTTCTATAGGGAAAACATTGTTTGTGATGTTAAATAATGGAAAAAAGAGTTTCTTTTATCTTTAATTTATTATAATTTGTTGATTAATACATAAAAAATAAGTTATATTGTTATTCGAGATGAATAATGGAGTGTTACTTGCGTATTTTAAGGAACATTTGCGTATAGTTTCGGTTTTCGAATACTTTCGGAGCCATTTTCAATGAGATTAATTTTTTAACAGTCCATTATTACTCTCGAATCAGACTATAGTGTTATAGTCGGTGGACTAATCGCTTTCAAGAGGTTACGGTACGAGCTGCAAACTATTTATAGCTTAGTTGAGCAATTAGAGCAAATATATGCTCTAGTTTAAATTTAATAGACCTTTAACTGCAAGCGATTAGTCCGCCAACTATAGTTATAGTTTGATTCAAGAGGAATAATGGAGTGTTACTTGCGTAATTTTATGCAATTTTGCGTATATTTTCGTATTTAAGACTCCATTATTACTCTCGGATCTTACTATGATAGTTACAATACTGTAAATGTATAATTCACTCTATTTAAAAACATAGACTGCCGGCCTTATTTCAAAAAGTCACTTAATGGCAAAATTTTGTTTTATTCGAAGGCCGAACTTTGCAACACCGCGCATCCAGTAATGCCGACGCGATGTAATTTTAAAGCAATTTATAATAAAGTTATTCATTTCCTGTATCTTTCGTATCACAATAACTGGAGATTTCTTTGGCGCAGGGTTTCGGCCATTCATTCCGGAATCTTCTGAGCAAAGACGGCTCTGTTCTAACATTCAGTCTAAGGGGGAAGGAAATGAAACAAGATGTAGTATGGATTTTAAAAACTGTTTTTATTTAATTCTCGGTTTTATTAAGTAGATAACAAGCTAGCTATAGTGATCCTTGCAGGTAACATACAGAAGTGGATATCCGTACGGCCCGGCCCGACCTGGGTTTCAAAATTTCAGACCGGGCCGGGCCAGCTCTGGTAATATGTATGTATTCTTATTCCAAAGTTACAAGTTTTTAACGTGTTTATGTGATTATCCAATCTTCAATTCATTTTTATATAACACTCCAGCTACTGTCAGTTCGAAGTTAACCAGCCATATCAAAATAGGCTTGCTCTGGTTGGCCAGGTACCAACAAATACCAGCAGCTACCGCTGGTTACGAAGCAATACCACTGGTAATTATCGGGCCTACTATATACTGACAAGTACCAGCCGCTGCCAACAAATCCCGACCGTATTGGTCGCCGCCTAGCCGCTACCAATAAAACTTACCAACCGCTACCAGCAACTGACGGCAGTATTAGCTGGTAGCGGATGGTACGTTTTGTTCGTATCTGGTCAACCACAATGGTCCTACGGGCTGAGCCCGCAAATAAAGCATAAATCATCCCGATATAACGGTATTCTGAATACTCCAATCACCAATATCCATAACCGGACTAGGTGTTCGTTTTGCCATGAACGTTAATGAATAGGCTACAGGATACTATACTGAATGCTTAGCTCTAAGTATTTAAAGTATTAAATGTATTTTATTTTCCTGTATCACTCGTATCATAATAATAGTAGATTTCTTCGAGGCAGGCCTTCGGCCATTCATTCCGGAATCTTCTGAGCAGAGACGGCTCCTTTCTAACATTGAAAGAAGGATAAATAAGCACTAGCAAACGTCTTGCGGAGTGCTGAATTCCGTGTTCCGAAGAGCATACTTTCTATTGTAACATTTCATAACATAACTTTTTAGTTGTTATTTAAAGTTTTGTGATTCATTTACCGTAATGCATAAAAACGGCAAACCGAAAGTTCCGTAAACTCCCGTCTGATTGGAGAATACCCCCCCCCCCCTTTAACACCGCTGCTCCGTTTAAAATCTGCGCTAAAAACAGTTTGATTCATTAATGACTTTTCTCAGTAGGATATATCGCCCTGTATTTTCTTAATTCATATTCTTTTGTTAATAATATATATATATATTTGTTTAATATTGTTTTGTTAATGTGAGGTCATTTATTATTTATATATTATACGATTAGGAGGTCAATACATTGTTAGTGTTCATTTTATACGATCTCATTCAATTTTACAAGAGATTCTTTTATTTTTATAGATAAAAAACTTAACGGAGTAGTTTTGTCTGTCTATAAGAGCTGTTTTAAGAGCTGCGTTTTTTGCGCAGTATCATGTAGCAGCGCAGACGGCGTTAGATTAATGTGAAAAAAGTTGTTCATTTCCTATAATCACATCACACAATAACTGTAGATTTCTTCCAAGCAGGACTTCGGCCATTTACTCCGAAATCTTGGCCGGCCGGGCCGATCCGCCCTCGAACTGGTCGATTTTCCAGAAAGTCCGCCCGGCCCTGCCGGCCCTTGTCTATTTCACACGTTTTAGCGATATTGTTCAAAAAAGTTAGTTTTCAGTGCTATTTCCCGGCATTAACCATAAAGAGTTTAATAGTTTAATAATACCTATTTATGTTTTTAGATAGTATTATCAAAATAATAATCTAAATCAGTCGCTTTGTACACAGAAATCGTCGGCCCGACTTTTTGAATTTTGGGTCCTCGAACTGGCCGATTTCCCAAAATCTTAGCCCCTGGCCGGTGCGTTGAAATCGCAACCTTGCACTGCGTTATCATTCTTTCATCCTTTTTTAACTAACTCTTATAAAACGCTCCTTTTTACCAAATTCCTTCCATCCTCTACATTTTCTTTTCATTTGATTTCTATAATCCTGCCACTCAATTTTCCCGACTTTTCCGACCGGTTTTCCCCCACCGCGCACATTTCTTTAACAACACCGCGCTTACAAAACTAAACGGCGCTCCATTTTAGGCAACACCGGCCACTCTAGTATGCTTTGCGGTAAATATGCTCTAATGCAAATATAACCGATCAAATAAACTACACAGGCGACTGTGATCAGTTTAAATGGCGAGATAGAATAAATAGTTTTTATTTAAAAAGTAAAATTGTATGAATAGTCAAT
>JAQGAV010003416.1:0-12518 GCA_034691345.1 Phasmarhabditis papillosa | reverse complement strand
CGGGGGAATTATTGCACCATATTTTGTCGTAAAGATTGTAAAACATATACGTTAACCAGTGTGCGCTTGTATAGGTTTTAATGCAGTGTTCCCCCAAGCCAAAATGTATTAAAGCTCAAAAGAATATCCTTCTTTCTAATATTTTTTGCATGTTTTTTTATTTAGACCATTGTTAAGTTTGGCTATTTTTAAATAGACATATATTTTTTGTTATTATAATTACCGGAAGGGATATACATATAGCGTTATCCAAGAATATTGACAATGCAATTGGTAGTGTATAATTCGGCAGTTCTTGGGTAACACCCTTTCTCCATTAAAAGTTAGTTGCGACAATGCTTGTAATAATATATATGTAACTGTTCTACTATATATTATATTAGTTGTGCAGTCCTGTTTATACTGCAGCTAATAAGACTTTTGTAGGTGAACCGCCCAAAGACTTGTCAAAGTTCTATAAGGTTTGCGCCGGACTACAGCGCAAGTGGATCAAACCATTCATCCCGAATTGTTTCATCAAGAACTTGCTAAATTTGTGGATAAAGATTCATGTTTTTAGTTTTTATACGTGTAAAATGTGAAAACTAACTGAGTTGTTGTGGTATTTAGGTTTATCAACTTTTACACATTGCCAGATCTGGGAACTTCACGGGCCGTGGCCGACATTTTGGCAAATGGGCCGGCTTTTTCCCAGCCTGCACATCGCTTCACATGTTTCCCGGAAGTTGTTGTGGGTTCGGCTTTAAAAATAAAGAGTTTTCAATTTGCAAACAATTCTAAAAGTTTAAAAATATCTTTATTAATAAACTTCTAGTGTCTGTAAGTATCTCTATACAATTTTGCAACTTTCTCTACAATATTCTTCTCATGATCGAATTCTAACAGTTCTGTTGCCTGTTCGAATGTAAACCATTGAGCGTTGAACTTCTCGCAGCCAATGCTGGTGCTCAGATCCTAGAAATAAAGTATATTTATAATACAATTTTTAGTAAGTTGTCATTGTATCTTTAGAATTTAAGTGATTTTGTTGTATATAACTGTAAGCCCTAAAGGCTATAACAATCTTAAAACAATCAAATATGGCAAATAACTTTCGTAGTCTTGTACTCTTTTCAAAAGTCTTTTGTAGGTTTTTTGTAATGAAAGTATGGATCCGATCAATTCACGGGTATGTGATCAAAAAAGCTAATTTTTATAATTTTCATTTTTTTTAAAAGATTCAGTTCTCTAACCTGTTCCACCGTTTCGTCCAATTTCACCACAAACCAAAATGAAATCTTAACAGCATCATCTGTGTTTCTTACTGTAGTTGCAACCGGTTCTGTGCAGTTGCTCTCCGTCTCCGGCTTGTCCGGGGTGTAGCCGATTTGCACCTAAATAATTGAGTAGCTTTTGTTGTAAGTTTTAAAAGCAGTTGCATTATGTTTTCTGCAGACTACTCAACGGCCCGGGCCGGGCCCAAAACATTCTCCAAAATTGACCTCCGGCCCTGCCCCGCCCCTACACACCATTGACTCGAAACCAAACATAAGGGTCCCCCCGATTTGTTTCGAAATAACAAGTTTATGGTAGAAAATTTTAATATAGGAAGAGAGGACCCTTAGATGCTTTTCTCAAATTTCATTTTCAAATCTCGGCCCGACCTGGCCCAAATTTGAGAGGTTTGGTTTTCTGTTTGTTTTTAGTTGGCCGAATGTGAATTCAGCCGGTTAATGTCCAAGGCTTTACATATTTGTCACATTCTTGTTTCATACCTGTGGTGTGGCGCGGGTCTCCATTGTCAGTGGGAGAATTGTGCATTTGTAGCCAGTTTCCTAAAGACGAGTACTGTACTAATATAAAGATGGTTTTAAAGTCGACGAATGAACCGTTTGCAGAGGTGTACTGTAGAATTTAGAAGGAGCGCGGAAATTAAAATAAAATGTACGCGCAACCGATAGAATTGTGCGATCGCATTATAATAAATAGACCTTTAAACTACTTTAGATTTGTCCGTAGACTATAATGTCATGTACTGTAATTCTGCGAAATTCGGCTAGCCTTTGCCCTGCTAGATACTGTCTTTTGTTTAATGAAGTAGATTTCATTTTCTGTCAAGAATCTTGGACCGTGTTCCTTCAACTAGTCTCTTATATTTTATGTACATCGTTTTTTGAAGATTTTTCTGAATCGCTGCTGGTGTAAAAGAAACAGCGATGTTTCGTTTAATGTACGTTCGTGTTATTTTCACGGGTCGCCTCCTTGAAACGGCCTTGTAACTCACCTATCGAAACAGACTATGGAAAAGACTATATTCTTTGTTTACCTTCGACTCCAATTATTTACTAAACATTAAGAATGCAACTTACATTGAATGTCTCCTCAGTGGCTGTTGCTTGGAGTGTTCGGTCTATTTGTTTTCGACCCTTTGGTAGAATATACTCCTGACGCTCTTCTGTAGCGCGGTGAAGCAAACAAATCTATATTTCTTGTAATTACACATGTTTCCGAATAGTTGAACTTCATATTTTTCAAAATAAAACGGTAAAAATTACTCAGAACACGAAAAAAGAATACGAAAATGCACTTTCATCTTTCATGATGTATTGTTTGGTGTATTGGGTTATATGATAGCTTTATTCTAAGTACAAAATTAAGTATAGTGCGATTCAAGACGTATAATAGAGTGTCACTTGCGTATTTTTAGGATTTTTAACGCCGCACCTGCAGGCAAATGGCCCGCGCGTATTTGCAAAGTACAATATTGAACGGAGAGAAGCCGCCAGATGCCGGCGCGGTGCTCGCAAAAGGCGCTCAGACGAGCGTTGATTTCTTTACACTCCATCAATACATACTCTCGGCGCTTATTATAATAGCATCAAAAATACTCACCGTTTTATTTGATTGCTTAACGAGCACAGTACCGCATGTAATAGTGAAGTCCTCGGAAAGGTAGAGGTCGGTCATCTGAGTAGAAAACAAATAATATTTTAAAATACAAACGTGGTTGTGAAATATAATGAATAATTATAGTCGGCGGACTAATCGCTTACAGCTAAAGGTCTAACAAATTTGATTTGGAGCACAGATTTGCTCTAATAGCTCTAATAAATTCAAATAACTTTGCTGTTCGTACCGTAACCCCTTGCGAACGATTAGTTCTCCGACTAAACTTTACAATTGAGCTACAGGCTGGTAAATAAGTGGATGAAGTAATGAAATGTTGTATTAATAAAATTGTAATATATATAACAAAGTGAGGAAACTCTAAATAATTAGTTAGTTACCAAAACCTTCTCCAATTTAAGAAAGGAATAAACAATACTTTCGAAAATAAAAAGAATATGTTATTTATAGTAAATTGTAAGTCGAAACCAACACAATCTAATAAATATGGCTGATCAATAAATGATTTGCGTGAAAACGGAAAGTGAATCATTCCATTTTGATAAGCGAATAGCGCGGGAGAGAAATTGGAACGCGGTTGCAAAAAACAGCAGGGGTGTTTTGAAAGCGGCCGGTTACTCACTTGTTGAGAGCGTTTGGAATGTGTGTTTAGGTCTGAAATAGTGAGAACTGTAACTTTAAATGTTATACACTTTTACAAAAGCGAGTGATATGTTATTATATTATATAAATGAACAACGATTTATCTTACGTATCACAGACAATCGAGAACGTTGACTCTATCCCGTACCATCCAACCTAAGCCCGGGCGGCCAACTTATCCCAGGGCCCGGGCTCGGCCCGCCCGCTTGTTGGCCTGCTCTATTCTATAGTGTTCTCGTGGTAGTACTAAAAATAGGAACACATTTTGCTCGAGCATGAGTCTATTTGCTAAGTATCTGTTATAAAATGTTGAGGACTCACAGAAAACAGTGGCAAATATTCTCAATTCAAACGAGTTTTGTTTTCTTCAGTCCTGTTTTCTGGAATCCCCAAATATTTTACTGTTTACCATCTTTCCTGCAACTAGCGAAAAGGCCGGTTACTCAAAGCGCTTTTTGGAAATTAGAAAACTTGTATAATCGAGAAATATCTCGCTATACGATAAATATGGATTTTTTGTTAATATTTTGAAGAATTCTAATTTTGTTAGCTTCAAATGACCTAAACTCTAGGTTTTGAATAAAAACACGATAACAAATCTAGTAGAATGGGAATTCCAGCAATTCCTTACGGGTTGAAAGGGATTGCTAAATGCTTGTTTAAAAATAACCTACATTAGTGAAGAAGAACTCCGTTGCTATATTCCTCCGCCATGAAACCTGAACGGAAACTGATAATCCCTATTATCAGAAAACCATAAATTGGAAATTTGTTTTGTTGCGCGAATCCCATAGATCCATGAATCCATGGAATAAGCTATAATCTAGTAGAACATTATGATGCTTCAATAAAAGCCAACCAAGGAAACATATTCTGAATAATATTATCAAAATAGAACTGCCAATCAAACCGACATAGGTGCAGACTTAATTACTGTAAAAAGAAAACATTATTGGTTTATGTGTACTACAGATCTATATCGCACTCTTCCAATAAGTGGAACATTACTACATCGTTCTTGCTAAATTATAAAAATCACCAGAATGTTCTATTCCTGAATTTTACGAGAAAACTAATCAAGGAGTTTTCGTACTAACAACTTATTTATTAGGTATAAATAAAAAACTCTTAAACAACAACGGTTTTGTATATATAAAATAACAACAAAAAAGAACATTTAACAATAAACTCTAATAAACAGAGCAGTAATCATGCAAACACCTCTTCAACAACAAGGTTTGAAACCGGTGACTTTATTCTGAAGAACTGGTGATAGAAGAGGGAACAATCCTGAAAATACTGAAGTATGAAAAAGATAAAGAAAAGGAGGCCGTGTCTTCAGCGTAGTTTTAGGAAAAAGTTGCATATTTAGCAACTTTGAAGGATAAGGTGTTTTGAAATGAACCGGCTCGGTATCTGGGGGACCGAAAAAATGAAAAATTTCAAAAAAACTGAAGTTAAGGTTAAACTTAAACAACAACTGTGGGGCTAAAGTTAAACAAGAGTGGCATGGGTGCCTAAGCCTAATAAAATAGGACTATTTTTTGAATAAATTACTTTTGCTACATCACTTTTTTTGAAATTTGGGTTTTTTTCGGTCCCCAAGATACCTTGATCCCCCGGATACCTTGGTCCCTAAGATACCTGGTCAAATGAACCCTTGATTTTAACACGGCTTCTCTACTTTCGAGCTGGACTATATTCTTATTTATAAGTTTTAATTAACCCACCATCCCATTCCATCATATGATGTAATATCTGTCCATTTTCTTCTGAATAAAATGAGAGAATCTGTTCTACTTCAGCAAAGCTTTTGAATGTTTTATTCATAAGAGAATGTAGACATCTATCTTCAACAAAAGAAACAATTGTCCAGAAGTCGTTACGCTCTGTCTCAGTGGCAATAGTAAGTGTACACTAAAACGTTTAATTACTTTTGTTATATAGTCTGTTTCAAAACCTAGAGTACATTGCGACGGCCTCATACGAAGCGCGGTGTTGTAAATTTTGCCTTCAAAAGTTCTCTCGCCGGAACAGAGGGAAAGGATTTGAATTTGCAACACCGCGCATCGTATGAGACCGGCGCAATCTAGTCTGGGTTTTGAAATGGACTATAGACAGTTTCCTTCAAGATGAATATTTATGATAGTGCCAAGCTTCACACAAAAAAGGCTATTATTTGAATAATCCCAAAAGTACACAATTCACACTTTTGAATGGAAACCGTTGAACCAAAAATATTACATAAACTGTATTTTGTTGTTAAAAATTAACTACTCTAGAACACACAGCGTGTAACAAAATTATAAGTTTTTTAGTCGAGAAACAGTAGAATTCTATCTTTTTTATTAAACGAACCCATTTGTAAGCATTAAGTACCACTTTATGTATGTTGGACAGATCAACCGTGTTTAGGTTTTTAATGCAAAGAATACAATGAGATGAGTACTTCTTAACCGCAGCCATAATACTCTCATTCAGTTCCTAAAAGATTCAAGTTAGGGTTGAAGCTGGGGAAAAATCTATAAAAGTCTCATGGTCAGATTATAAAACGCAATGATTACAATAGTTTGTATTTTCCACTGTCCAGTTGTACAAATGGAGGTTAGCAAGCCCATTTATGGCCTCATTCCTTCCCGAAAGTATAAGTATTGTCTATGGAAAATTATACTTGGATCTATTTTGATATAATTAATTATACTTTCGGAAAATAAACCATTATTATGAATATTATTACTATTCAGTCGTCAAACGGGTTGGTAATTTTTAGCCTGACTGCAAAGTATTCACCCTATCAATTATATTCGAATAGAAAGAATCAAAGTAATTACTGTTATACTGTTATTACTTGTTTTAGATTATTTTAAATAGTAAGTATACTCTAATAGTTATGCACGAAATTCTACTCACATTAGTCCATACAACAAGTAGTTCATCCGGATTCTCAATCAATCTAGAGAATATTCCTGTCGACAGCCGGTATTCGCTCTTCTGAATCCGATCTTCAGCTACTAACGCCTCCATAGAGGGAATCTGGATAAAGAATGAATAATATGGAAAAAGCGGTAATTTTGAGAAATCGTGTTACCAACACGCTGTGTTCCAAAAAATCACTGTATTTAAGAAAGTTGCTCTAACCCCAATGTAAGAGGCAATGGCAATCGTATCTAGGCATTGTGTGTCTAGTATTAGTTCCGAATTAGTTCCATCTTATACTTTAGTTTATTTCAATAATTCATACTTTTTTTATTTATTTATTCTTATTTATTATAAGCAATTTTTTCTTTATCTATACTGATCTATTTGAAGTTAACTCACAGAATCGGCATTTGTCTGAGGAACTTTCTTGGTTTCGGTAGGAATAGCTTTTTGCTGGTTAGAGGAATTATCTTTAATGCCTTCAACCTTAATTGAACATATTACTACTACACACTTGAACATATTAAGTGTGTAATTTGCTATACTTTACACAATAATAAACTAACCTTATGATTCGACATCAAATTTATGTTCTCCGAATTGGCAAACAATGGAATTTCTATGTCCGTTAAGTTGTCAGTAGGCCCAATAGCCTCATTGTCCATACCTTTCGAACCAACCTCATTCTGCAAGAAAACAACGTATCACGGCTCGCCAACGGAGACAGTGGGGTTAAAGAACTGAGTTCTCATTTCAAAGTCAAAGTCTATTTTTCTCTGGAAAGCTTCAACCGAATCATTCGAAAAAACTCAGTTGCACAGATTGAGCTATTGCCTTTCCAATGATATATGAATTAACATGAATTTGTTAACAAAATAAGCCAGGGTATGAGCATCAAGGTTTGAACATTTAAATTAGTTCGGTCCCGTTTCCTTAGGGCACCGCGAGTCGTGGTATAGTGTTCTCGGAATAATGAAACCCTGTCCTCTGCGGATTTTTATGCGATTTGCGTATTTGACAACCTTTGCATGGAAATTGTTGTCAAAGGCTCCTTTTAATTTTTTTCATTCCCTTTTTACTATTGAATTGGACTATAATACTGATCCACCGCCCCAGACTGTATTGGCGAAACAAAAGATTATTCCGAAATTCGTTGAATCCTGATAGTTTTAGTTTTAAATGTTAAACAAAACCAATTTTCTTTTGTTATTTCGAAAATGGAACCCACATTCTGTAAGGAATTAGGCGAAGTCTTGCGAATTATGTTAACTGAACTGTTCTTTAAAGGAACATCCTTAGACAAGTATGGCAGCTCAGTTTCCTGAAAAGACAATAAAACCAGAAGTTCATCAAAATATTAAAGTTCTTACTGTTTTTTTTATATTTCGACATGAGATTTTTCAAAATATGCTTAAAGGACTACTCGGATTTCAAATACTTTCGGAGAATAAGATTAACATGTAATCACTAGCATAATAATTGAGGTTAACTCACCAAAACGACACTCGCATCGGCGGATAAAACGCCTTTGGGGAGAACTTCGGAATTGGCAAATAATGCTCTTTTTGCAGATGGAGGGGAAACAGAATGCTCAATTGCTTCGGAAACATCCTCAATCTGGAAGACGATCAGAAGTGTGTGTAGTCAATTAACGGATGCTTATTCAAAAAGAGATATACAGGGTGCGTGATAAGTTCTTGCGCCGAAATATAAAAGTTCGGGCGCTTGTAAGAGCTGTCAAATGTCACCAAAATTAACGAAATTTATACCAAGTTCAATAGTATAGCAACATAATATATAAATTAGATTGTTGATATTTTCTCAATTACATCCAAATGGCCTTGTGCCACTAGCAACCCCTATCCGAAAGGCGCGAGATTTGGCGCGCTACTAGGAGGTAGACTGCATTGTGGAGTGTGAAAGGTTGTTGAGCCGTATATCTGGTCAACCAAGATTAAATACTAATGGTTTAAGGAGTTTAAAAGGATTATGCAATTTGGAATCTTCATCTGGTTGAGGGGAGTCACTCAAAATTTAGCGGATGATATCGAGCGATTTTCTGACTTCAAAAGTCCTATAAGGACGTTGGAAAGCAAATCACCGGCAAGAATAAGTATCCTGGGTATGACCTCAATTGGTACATATCAGCAGGGCACACACGGCACAAATTGACAGTTCCCTGGACTCGTAAACAATGCTAACATTGCTTAAGACAGATATGCGCCTTGTTTCTACCACCTGACACCCGGAAATGAAAAGACCGCCATTAACAGCGCATTGAAAAATATACATTTTCGCTGAATAAGTTATTATTGCATAGTTCTTGTGAGTATATCCTCAAAATTTGAAAACTTTCGACCATTGCTTCAAAAGTTATGCGACAAGTAGCAAACTGCTAGCTGCGCGCCGGAGATGTCGTCCTCGGCAGCTGATACCAAGTCGCCACTATCGTTATTGGGAAAATTTGGCCAATTCAACTTATGGGTATTGTAGACAAACCAGTTGGCTAACAATGTTATGAAGTACAACATGTTTAGTGACATTTGGTGGTTTTTGCGGCCCTTTGGATAGGCGCAAGAACTTATCACGCACCCTGTAGTTCTCAGAAAAATAGTTTTTATAGCAAATTTAGTTAAAAGTGGACAATTTTGTAGCAACAAAGACTTTTATTAAATCAACTTTTCGTGCTGAAATGGATTCCAAAAAATTTTTGCTGATTTCCCAAAACGCAGCAAGTTACAGCTTCAAACCCCATTATTGGCCCTGACTTGCTTAAAACTTTAGTTTACTTTTTTTCACATACTCCATCGTAAAGATAACGTTCTTCCGGTCAAAATCCATTTTTTAAAGTTGAAAAATGTTTATCCTGAAGCGAGTTGTACGCCGTATGACATTTAGCAGCTACCGTTCGTAACGTGGGAATCGCGTGAATTTTGAATGTAAAATCGAATATATATTTATTCATAACTCGTTAACCTATGAATGAATTTTTCTTAAAAGTTACCATCTAGATCAGAAAACAATTCTCTACAATCTGAGACTAAGTTCAAAATAGTCCCCCCATGTCCCTTTAAAGCCTATGCGTTTAGCTTATTTGAATAGACAAAAAACATAGAAGAAACTTTAAATGTCTATGAATGTTACAGACAATATGTACAGAATTTAAATGACTAGGTGCATCTACAAGAAGAATATAAATAGTTGAATAGGAGTGTTGAAAGTATGGAATGTACTGGAAATTACAATTAGAAACATGTAAGAGATCTTTACAATTAAATTGGTATACAGTTATATAAGAAGTGTTTGACTTAGACAACTACATATACAATATATAATGATGTTGAAGTTCACCTTATTCTAAACTGACGTTGGCCCAATCGACAGAAAAGACATTTTAGCAGTCAGCTTCTCTAGTCTCAATGGCCGGATATCCTATTCTTTTGGCATAAGCAACTTTTAGCCTAACACAAATAGCTTGAAACGAAGGAAACATCAACTTGCGAAATGGAGTTCCATTTCTATTTTGTAAGCGGTTAAACCACAGTTAAGAAAAAAGAAGTGTGGGGGAGCAGTAATGAAAGACTACGTACAAATGCGTACAGACGTCCAATTAATGGAACTAGAATGGCTAACAGTATAAAGGGATAATCTAGCAAGAAACTACTAGGTAATAAATATAAATAGTTATACATCAGGGCGGTCTGGGGTTTTGCTCTTCTCCGACTCCTTTTGGGTCTCTCCATTGAAAGATGTCTCGTTTAGAACAGGCGTTTCTTTTCTGCATTTGATCTTCATCTCGGCCGAGTTGTTGCGAGATTCGTTCATTCTACAATTTAAATATTTCAATTTATGTATAAATACAGAATAATAATAATAATACTGATAATAATAATAATAATAATAATAATAATAAAACATTGTCCGCTCAAAAACGAAAATCGAAAATGTTTTCTATAATTCTTTATATACTAAATTACCTTTCATAATTATCGTCTTTCCTTGGTCTAGTTGAATTTGTTTTACGAATTGAGATGTTTCGCACCAGTGTAGCTAAAATATATAAAACGTACTATTATTATTCGTTTATATTTTAAGTTTTAGCACAGTTAGAGCTTTTGTTACCTAGAGTTGTTTGTATGATTTCAATATACGGAGGGCAGTAGCTATAGTCGAATACAAAAGTAATACAGCCGTGTTAATAAAATTGGGTTTGCCGGAGTGCTGCAAAATTCTGTCTGAGTAAGGCAATGCAAAGGAAAGTTTACAATCTGCTGATATCGCGCGCGTAGAATGCCAGCAGGCACAGTGTTAAAAATAACGAAATACGCAGCATACACGGCCTCATTACTTTTGAATCTGACTATATATATATATGCGACCCCACAATAAGTTAACAAGTATATCGTTCTTTCTCTGGGTAGTCTCATATCTATATATAAATAAACTTACATATTCTCCTAACAAATTGATCTAATGTCTCTTCTGGCTCCGGTTCTCTAGCCCACTCTTGGACTTCTCCTTTAGCAAAAAAGAGGAAGAATATTATACCGAAGACATCCACCCCCATGGCAAGTAGGAAACACCAACGCCATCCTGAGGGGTTCTGAAAAGAATTTGTAAAAATAACAACTAGGGTGGTCCGTGCTATACAAAAACTAACTGATCAGAATAATCTCAGTAGCAAGAACTAGGTTTCTAGCGAGTATCCGGGGAGAGCAGCGGTATCATATACAAAAGAAAGAAAATCAATGGTTTTAAAACTTCTTTGTAAAAATAACATTCATTTTAATCTAACACCACCTGTCTCCAGAATACTTCGCTAGCAAACCAGCTCTTTATAAAGACTATTTATAATATAATAAGATTGCTGCTTTAGTGTAAATACATAATATTTGTATTTATTTATTTTACAACTTTCTAAACCTACATCGGCAGTCAGATTCTGTGTTATGAATCCTCCCATGCCAGCTAGAGCTCCGAATCCGTTTGAGAATCCCATGAGTATAGATGCGTAGCGAGGAGCAATGTCGAAGTGATTCACATTAAAACCTGTAACATAATAAACATACGTATGTAAATAAAATAGTTATATCATTGTTTATAAATATATTAAATAAACGGTGGCGGTGTTAAATAATAAATGTGTCTGTCTATATTATTTGTTGCATACCGGCAATACTCATTCCAGACAGAGTGGCTGCTATAACCAGACAGGTAACGGCAGGAGCCGGCTCATTTAGGAAGGCCAGACAACATAGGAAGATAGCCTCACCACCGAAGCCTAAATATTATATTTATTAATAATTATAGTTTTTACAATTATAGAATAACTTTGTTATTAACTCTTAATCATTCATTACCTACTTATTTAACCGGGAGGTCTTATTTACCTAATGTATTAAACATTTTCCTAACATTTCCAGTCTCCATTTTGCCGGTAGATCTCAAATAATCGGCCATTTGCCCTGATATAAGCACAACAATAGCCATTAATAGTTGTGGTAACATAGATATTAGACCACTCTGCAATAAAAGTGTAGGGTTACTGTAGATAAAGTTAATACTGCGGTAGGAAATTGACAATTATACTAATTACAGCTAGCTGGAGGGTAATAAAATTAGAAGTTTGTAATATATTGTAATATATATTTGAATACATTTGTATATAAATCATCTATTACCATAAAATGAATTGTTTCTTATTAAATGTTTATTTATACTTACATTTCTAATATCAATATGAAGTACATCTTTCATATAAGTTAGTTGATTACCGAGAAGTAAGAAGAATGTCCAAGACCGACAGAAGTTACATATAACAATGGCCCATACAGGGGGAGATAACATTATTGTCTTCCATGGAACCGTTGTTAACTTAAATAAACATTTTATATTCAATACAAAGACTAACAGTCTTATTATTTAAATAACAAAACAGACTATCGTTACAAGACCCGTCTAACTTACAGTCATGTCATGGTTGACCACCGTGCCTCTTATTATTTAAATAACAAAACAGACTATCGTTACAAGACCCGTCTAACTTACAGTCATGTCATGGTTGACCACCG